>APFE030823897.1:357434-403474 GCA_000404065.3 Pinus taeda | reverse complement strand
TGTTCTTTATGTGGAACTAATTTCAATTCTTAACTTTATCTTCTTTAGAGTTGAAAAACTATTACATATTATGCGGGGCTATGGTATCCCACATATTTGTTCTATTTATCCCAAATTTTGGCCTTAAGCAAACCTATCTCATCTCATAGAACAAGAAAAGAGGTTGTGCCAAAGTGACCTCTTTGTATTGCTAACATGAGAAGAGTATTTCTGTGTGTCTCTCTATTTTCTTCAGCTTAATTTACTTTCTACTAAGACAATGAATCTCAGGGAGTTGAAGTTTGCAAAAATAGCATTCATTAATGTGGGGCTATGACATTTCTATTTTTAACTGTGAAGGAATTTATCCTGGTCATTTGTTGTCCTTAACATAAATATTTAAGGTAGTGAGCGTCTACATTGTTTGACATGCATACCCACATTGTATTTGGTATTTCTTCTTTGAAATAGACTGGAGATGTTAAATACACTGTTCTTTAATGTAACATTTATACCTTTTATTTATTATATATAATTTTGATATATTCTTATTCGTATCTCCATCCATCTTACAAAGTGGTGAAAAATGTGCCATACAGGGATGATTTTACTGATGTGCGTTTTCTTGATACTGATAATTGATGGCAGATGTTCACACTACCGCCGGAGATGCCAAATAAGGGCTTCGTGTTGTAATGAAGTCTTTGACTGTAGGCATTGTCATAATGAGGCCAAAGTATGATTCTTTTTCTGTACTTCATTCGTAGCTATTTCAAGTTCAACAGTTGTGTTTGGTTTTTATACTTGTTAAAATAGAGCTAGAAAATTAAGTCTCTTCTAATTTCATTTGTGAGGGTATAGTATGGACAGATCTCATATCTGAACAGAATTCAATGGATGCCCATCCACTTGATAGACATGATGTACCGCGCCATGAAGTTCAAAAGGTAAGGTTCTATCTTGTTTTCCAATTAGATGTTATTCATTATGATGTTTGTCTTAATGCTCTGGACAATATGTATTCTTTGTAATTAGTAAAGATTTTTTAGGTTGTAACATATAATATTTTCTGAAGGTAGATTTCAAAAATGTAAAGATTTAACTTTTATTCTTCTCAAAAGATAAATGGTCAATTATCTAGCAAATTTTATATTCCTTTCACTCGCCGGATGCAGCCCCTGACACACTACAGATTTGTTCCACTTCAGGTTTTTCTCCAGGGCACCAGAGTCCACCATTAATGTAGAACGACAGTCAAACTCTCTCCAGGCTTCATCACTTGAGGGCTTTCCAAGTAAGCGAGATCTTCCATGATGATTTTAGAACTGGAAAACAGGGTCCGCTGGTTATTTGGAGCTGGGATTCCATCCCTAGGCACTTGCCGGGGTCTGGTTTCTTTTGTTTATTTTTCTTTTAGAAAGAGAATTTGGTTCTGTAACAGTTTTATGGTATGACACTGAGAGTCAAATTAGTCCAGCTCGGCATATATTTTTGAGTTTGCTCCAAGGGTTTAGTTTATGGCTTCCGAATCGCAAGCTGAGGTCATGTCGGTATCATTCTAATATGTAGATGTAATTTTCTTTTTCCTTAAGCTTTAGACTGGACGGTTCTATGGATTAATTCCAGAGATGGAACTTGTTTTCTCGAATTTATCCAGCGAGATCTTTTGAAATGTTTGTGTACCAATCCTGATGATGAATCATTTCTCATGTTTGTGTACCAATCCTGATGATGTATCCGAATTTATCCAGCGAGATCTTTTTTAAATGTTTGTGTACTAATCCTGATGTATCATTTCTCTTATTGCCGGTTAAGGGTTTTGTTTTCCCCATGAGAAGAGTTTATCATAAAACTATGATGTTGAAATTACCGCTTGCATGCAATTATTGTTCACTGAATGACTTAGACAGAGCTTCTCCCATTTAGCTGTAAGTCGAGATTCTTACATGTCTCTACTGGTTTTCTAATTCATGTTACATATATTTTATTGCGCAGAGTATTACGTTTCTCGGTATCGCGTCTAATACAGGGTTTTCTGGGTTTGTCATTGCTATTACGGAGTTTCACTCTAAACTAATTTATGTCTGTTAATTCAATCTTACTGCAATGTGTTAGAAACCCTTCCACATTAGAAACCCTACACTCCTGGGTTTAGAAACCCTACCCCTCTCAAACAATTCTTGCGTCTTCTGCTGTTGTCCTTTATCTTGAACAGGGGTTTAAAATGATTACTATGGCTCTTTAAGTTAGTAAATTTTCCCTTTCAGAGTGGATGTTAATACTTGCCAGCAAACATTGATTCCTAAAATTGTTCTAATTTCTTTACCTCTTCTGTGGACACATTTAGTAAATAATATTTCTACATGCATTCACCTAAGAATCTGAACACTGTGATTATAACTGTGTTTAATTAACTCCTGTCATTATTTTCCAGAACCTTGTTCCCTGAGACTATAAACATGAATAATTAATTTTCTGTCTTTATTTCCCAGAATCTATTCTTTGGGGTTATAAATAGGAATAATTAACTTCCGTAATTATTTTCCAGAATTTGTTTTGAGTTCATAGACATGAATGTTTAACTACTATAAACAACATAACTAGTCTTGCTAAGCTCAACAGTTTGATTCCATACCTGTGTTCAGATTTTCCTGTAAGAAATAATTCCAAGGGTAAGGACCACCCCTGTTCCTGGCACTTGTCAACCACCTGACCTTAGGAGGGTCCTTCTCGACCCAACGACCCCCAAGCACTCTTGCAAGACCCCCATCTTTTGCAACATTCTGGCACTCTAAGCATGTGCTTTCTGGTCCTTACCAGACTTAGCATCTTGATTCCGGCTTTGTCTCTATGCTGATCGGGATCGTTTGGGACTGTTTTTTGTTGTTCGGAGTAGAGTTTCACCATTTGAAATTAGATGTCTCTTCAATGGAGGTACTTGGTAGAGTTTGAGGTATTACCTTCCACTGATTTAAAATTTTGGGTATTTAACATTTAAATGATTGGTATATCCTACTTGCATATCTTATTGCCATGACTAGATGGCCCTTCTTGCCTCTCATAAGCAAGATTTATGGCCTTCATACCCTACTATGTTTTTATTTTACATGTTAAAGCAACCAAAGTTGGTTGAAATAAATTAAAGGGAGTTGAAACCCACAGTGAGAGAACAAAATATAGAAACAATGCTACTATTATGGCTACTAAAATTAGCATAAAAGAATCATCAACATACAAATAAATGTTGAAATCCTATTTTGCCTACAATCCTGGGATGGGTATAGTTTAACGCCTAACCTTAATTCCATAGGGGAAGGCCTCAGTTATTCACCAATCAAAACCTCATATCTGGGAAGAGGATGGTAAGGATGGAATCTTGAAATTACTTATACATGGCATGGTATTTTATATTAGTGATATGTGTTTATTAAGTTTTTTTTTGTGTGATTTTATATTAGTGATCAGTGTTTATCAATTCTTTTTGGGTGTTTTTTTGAAATTTTATATTATATGGAAATAATGTTTTAGCCGGTGACATTCTGCCCAGAAATCTTCACCTTTTTAACTGACTGCTTGTGAATACTCATTTATCCACTCAAATCTAGATTAATTTCCAACTTTTTGATTTTTTACTTTGATATTTGAAATTGTTGTCTCATCCCTAAGTACATTCGAATATGAAACAAATTGCATAGTTTAAGCCCTCTAGATTGGGCTAAGTTTGACTGATGATATTTAATTACATCTTTAATTACTAAAAAGAACTATGCCATCTGTATCTACTAGCTCATCTTTGGTCTAATTTTGGAAAATAATATTTCTTGTGCAATTTTACAGAACCTCTATTCATCAAATTGAGGCTCGATGTTTGCATAAAACCTCATTATAACAGTGTTGAAATAATTCAAATTATTTTTTAAGACAAAGATTCTGCAAGTTGAGCCTTTACGCCTTTCAAAAGTCTAGCATCTATATCCATGAATGCTGAAAACTTTTCTGTAAGTCAAATTGTTTTTCCTTCTGAGTTCTCCAATGTACTGCATATTCCTTTGCTTTATCTGAATCTTCAACCTTCATGGAGGCTCGGTCTAGAGTGAGCATAGCTGGTATTAGGCCTTTATATGGATATCTTGCAGGGATTCTTGTCATATAGCCTTTATATGTTCAATGTATGGTCATGAATGAGGTGGGTGTTTTGTTATGATCTCTTGTTTCAGATACTTGACAAGAGATGTAACCCTGTCTTAATCTATTTTTGACAACATATAAATTGTTATCCTAGAATTGGAACCTTTTATCACTTATATTATTTTTTATCTACAATTTGAATTTCAGCTGGCCTTGACATTGCAACCTTGAGGTTAGAATAGGTGGTCTGTCTCTATGCTGATCGGGATCATTTGGGACTTTGTTTAGCTGTCAAGAGTGGATTTTCACCATTTGAAATTACATGTCAAGCTCTCTTCAATGGAGGTACTTGGCAGAGTTTGAGGTTGTTTTGCTTAGAAGAGTTGCAAACCCGTAATCTTGTTTGTTATAAATGACACCAAGCTTGCCGTGTTCTCAATCATTAACATTCTTTGCATGAGGCTTTTATGAGATACCTTTCTTTATCTGAATCTCCAATCTTCATGGGGGCTCGGTTAGACAACCAACCTTTTTTTCCATTTATTTCATTGCTCTGTTTTGCAAGGACAAGCCATGGTTGCTATCATTTTGGAGTTTAGGATTTGCTCATCTATCGCTTTTTTAGACTTTACCCTACTCTGCTAACTAGCACACCAACTAACCTTGTTATACCAACCAAGTTCCCTGTTTGATTTTTGAAAATTGCCCATCAAAGTGAAAACTGTTATTCCAATCGTTCGAAATATCCAACCAAGATTCCTTCTCTAATGAAATTTTGATGTAATACCACAAATATATACAGTTGTGATGAAAGAGTCTGAAAAAACAGAATTTTTTTTAATTTTATGTTTCTGGTTAGGAAACCATGTCACTGGAATTCTTAAAAAATTAAAGATGGTGACTGAAAAAACAAAAACTTGTTCAATTTCATATTCTCCACACTTTGGATGGGTTTGTCCCTTTTCACTTCTCCACACTTTAGGGATGGGTATGGCTCCATGATCTCAACAACTTACCTTGGGTGGGGAGAGATCAAGGTTCCTTTGGAAATAGACCCTGTGACCTGTTGGTACGAAACCCTACACAAGTCAACTAGGTTGTATGTCTACCCAACGTATTTAATGAATCATAGAGCCTTGGGAAAATCCAAGGTTATCAATATGAAGTCAATGGTATTGCATTTAATGCTGCTACTGGTTGCATATTGTTCCTCAAAATCTAATCTAGTACGTTTCGTTGTCCACTATTTGATATAGTACTGTGTATATATAGACTGCTCCATGTGAACAAAGAAAGTGTTTTAACGGGAGATAAAAGAACTTTTGTTTCTACTTCAATTCGGGAATTTTGTGTGTGCACTTTCTTAATTTCCATAACAAATAAGTGTTCCTGTCCATTAAATTGGAAACAAACATAAATGGAAAATGAAAAATTAAATTGGAAACTAAAATTTTGGAACCATTAAAAATTGAAAGCTTTGTATTAAATTTGAAATTAATGAAAATTGAGAACTGAATCATAAAATTTGAAAGTAGATTATTTTGAAATCTCCATGCCTACCCCTATTACTTTTTGTTTACCTCCACCTCCGATTCCAATGGTACCTACAGGCAGAAACCAAAGATTTACTAATTGTAGGTGTAGTTTGACATCAGAGACAATGTCCATCAAATTGTTTGCAATTATTGAGTAGGATTACTAAAGGTGATAAGTAATAAACTCATAACATTTTCTACTGCAATGCCATTTTCTCTTTGTCTTAACTGTTTATAATATCTGTATGTTGAACTAGAAAATTTAGAAAAAAGATTATGTTCAGAAATCGAAGGATTCAATAGCTGCCATGATATTGAATTGTTTTACTGTGACAAAATCTTCTATGTTGAAGGAGACGGAGAAGCAGGGGGAGAGCTATCATGCTTCAAGGAAGGTGTTAGGGTTGGTATGGGAATAGGTCTGGGGATGTGTCTTGGAATCGGCATTGGAGCCGGCTTGATGATCAGGACCTACCAGGCGACTGTAGGGCCTTTTAGAAGGCGCCTGCCCTAAGCAATTTGTGCTGCTTCACTCACAAGTTGTCGATAAAAGGAGATTTAATATGCCCGTTTGCAAGGAAATTCTTTAGTCTCATGAAAGAGGTTTTATTTAAGTGAACCCTATGGGCCAAATACCATATTTGTAAAAGAGGTATGGTAAAATAATACAAATATAATTAAATGAGAGGTATGGTAAACAAATAAAACATTTTTTTATATTTACTCCATAAGTCACCTTATATTTACAAACACTAAAAAATGCGTTATATTTAGGTGAAACCTATGGGAAAAATACCATGGACTGGATTGTTATTAATACCATGCAAAAAAACATTATTAACCCTAATATTAGTATTAATAAAAATAAAAATGGCACATGGTATTGACCCATGGTATTCACCTGGAATGTAGCCTATTTAAATGGGGAAATTAAACCAGCATAGATCCATCTTTACTCTGGATCTACTAACCCCCGAGAGGTATCAAATATCGTATGCAAACTAGCATAGAGTGAAAAAATATTTGATCCCTCTCCGGGCTTGGTGGATCAAGAGTAAAAATGGATGTTGTAATTTAATGTATGTTAAACATTTTAGCTTGGTTAAAATAAAAAATAAAATAAAAATCAACTATTATTTTTATTAATTTCTATAAATTACTAATAGTAATTTTTAACCTCCGGGTTTATGATAACCCATGGTAATACCATGGTATTCATAAGATTTTATTGAGTAAAATATCGCCAGCCTGGTGAGATCGACAAAATATTAACTTTTATATTATTGATAAAATCGCCTTCCATTTTTCCCATATACCATGGAGATTCGCCTATTTATTATACTTATAAATTTAGGGGGGTTCTTAAAATTTTCCCTGATTGCAATGGTGTTCAATGAATGGAACCCATTTATTTGATCCAGAGACATTTTTGTCAGTGATCTGAATGATGTTGTTTCATTCCACAAATGTACTTTTCTATGGTATATCATAATGAGCATACACTTATTGAAATAAGATATTAAATATTGACAAATTTTGCCTTTACAGATGTCAACATTAATGTTGATTTTTTTAGTTTTCTTTGTTAACCAGAATATAAGTAATCTCAATTAGTTTAGAGGATGTGGGGAGGGTTGAACTTCACAGGTTTGATGGTCCAATCACAGGCAAAACTAGATATGTCTGAGTTACTTCAAGCTCCAAGCTCCATTTCTTAAGTTGAAAAAAAAAACAACCTCACTAGCTTTGTAGCTTTGAATTACAGGTTGCAAAAATTGTTATTAGGACAATGTTGGGGTAGACCGTAAGAAATTATGCTCTGAAGTTTAATTGTGAGGCTGTTGAGTGGATCGTTGATGCCCAGATCTTGCCACAAGAGAGTTCTAAACTGTCCAACGCCAGAAAAGTTGAAAAAGGGAATTCAAGTGGGGGAATTGGTCAATTCACAAATGTAGGGAAGGAGTGGACAACAATGGGAAGGCCCTTAGGTGTTTCAAATGGATTTTAGCCCTTTTTAGATTGGTTTAAAACTTTTTGATTTGTAATTTTAGGAAGGATTTTACCTTTTTTTTTTATTGGGGTTTAAAACCTTTTGGTTTGTAATTTGTAATTAATTATGTGCATGTTGTGAATTGTGTACAGGAATTGAGTGAAAAATGTTGTGAAGTGTATAATTTTCCATTCTTTCCGGAGTTAGAAAGACTAAATGTTTTTGGTTGTATAAGATTGGTATATAACAAATTCTAACATAGTTTAAATCCTCAAATTTGAGTTTCTTTGTTTGCTTAATAACAAAGTTGAAGAGGACTAGCCTAAGGGGAAGAAAGAGCATGGGAGTTTGCCAAAGTATTTGATAAATGCTAATAAAGCTGTTAAGAGAAGACTCTATTAAAAGAACAATGTTGCAAATTAAGAACTAAATAATTGTTTCCAGAGAATTGCCAAGTGATAAAGACAATTTGTCATGTTGGATTCTTGGGATGTATACTATACATAGGTCACACAAACTCTACAAACTGTGTTTGTAAGTGCCACCACCAAGCAATGGGAATGACATCGATCAGACATAAAGAATAGGGCTCTCCTAAAATAGGAGACAACATAGATTACATGATTTATTTGTCAACTGCAAAGCAAGGGACAATGCTAACTTTCACAACATTGAGATCTTCAAGACCAAAATATGATGATAGCCTTTAAATTTTCAACTCTAAATTTCCAGAGAAGGTGTAACCTTTTACATAAAAATCAAGCAATGAAATACATGGGGCTTTTACATAACCAAATGAAATCATTAAGATCAGGCAATGAAATACATGGGGTTCGGCAGCGTGAAGGTCCTGATCTCCTTGGTACTAGTGGTAATGCTTCTGAGGACAAGGGCAGTCCTTTGACAATAGCTCATATACAAAGGTTTCGAAGCTTCTATATCTTAAATGGCTAAACAAGATAGCTTCTATATCTTAAATGGCTAAAGAAGATTTGTTAGACCTGTGGATTTTAATATATGAAACCATTTATACTTATGTTACCTGACTAATTGGCTCTCTTATGCAGCAATGTTCTTGGATCATATGGCGATTTCTTATGGAATGTCTACTAAGTGGTTCCAGTTAATGGGGCATTGATTTGAGTGTTCAATCTATTTTTATTCTTTATGAAAGTATTTTTTTGCTCTATTTTCTTTCTTCAATTTATACCTTACGGCGTTTCCTTCGCAACATCTGATGCAAATGTTAGTTTATAATTCGATTTGAACTTCACTCCATTAAAACATTTCATCATTAATTTCAACCAAAAAAAATTCCATGCACGCCTTTCGCAACGCAAGACTAATCAGTGATTGCAGCTCCTCTCATTATTTAATCCAACCTCACAAAAGCAATAACATATATTTTACATGTTGAATCCGTGTGCTTGGAGAATTGGGCAACCAAATATAGGTAATCAGTGACAGAATTGCAAATAGCAAATTTGCGGCATGCTTCCACCTATATAAATATAAAATATGTGGATTTGCTGGGTTGATATCAAGATGAATCGGTTAGTTAATTTTTTTTTGTTTTTTCCAGCGGCATGATTAAAGGGTTCGAGGGACCGTGACGCAGTCAAGAGAGGCCGCATTGCATAAAAAACAAAGCATTCAGATGCCATTTCTATTCCCAAACGCCATAACAGTTTTTTTCCTGCGTTTCAAAGCGAATGTTCTTATAATATTCCTTATCTAACTTCGCTGAACCTTCTCAGTTCAATGAATCTTTTTCAACGACTTCTTAACTATTATTACTTCAGCGAGGCCGTATGAAAATGACATGTCAATATAGGAAATAACCGCTAAGAGAGAGGAAATCAGTTGACATTAGAGAGAGAAAAGGGCCAGTGCCTCGCCTTCTTTCTGACATCCTTACTTTAAATATGGATATTCCCTGATTTCGTGGCTAGTTTGTCAGGTTCCTGATAAAAAAATTTATCCACTACCATGGTCAATGTCGGCTTTTCTTTAAAGCATGAGAGGGACACTCTGCCGCTTTATTTCCACTCATCTCTAATCTCGGAAACGCATTATAAAGCCTATTCCATTAACATGTACGCAGGCATAAAATTATATTAATTCTATTAGGTCCTAATGTATTATATTGAACGTTTGTGATTGTAACGATGGAAATATTTATTTATTTATGAAAATGATGAATATATTTTTGTGTGAATAGGTTTTTTTATAATGTAGTATATTGATAGATGTATAGGTATAAAGGTTTAACATTTAATATTTAGATGTTAGTTAAATTAAAAAAGAAAAAGTTAAAATTAGTTTAGTTTTTCTAATTTAATTATAAATTAGTTTAATTTAATTAGAAATTATGTTTTTGAAAAAATTGTATAAAATTATTATGAATTATATTGGTTAATGCTAAATTAATAATGTTTGATAAACAAATTATTCTGTAGTCATTTTTTGGTAAATCATCATAATATTTAAAATGTGACGTGGATAAGTAAATTGCATGTTCAAGTAGAAGAACTTGCAAATTTTGGTGGGTGCTATAAGATTTCTACACATTTACAATTATACTTCTACATAAGTACATAAGTACTTAAGAAAACATATATAATGGTGGGAAGTAATTCCTATAAGTATATTTTTAACATTTTTATTGATATCGATTTTTTCTGCAAAGACTTGCCTAAATTATGGTGGGAAGTAATTGATGGTAGATATGTTATTTACTTGAGTATAACTTATCTTTTAGTATTTTTTTCTATGGCTTTCCTCCAAAGCTTAAGAATACAAAATCACTACACAAATATTTAAAAATTATGCACCAATATTGTAACCATATCCATAAATTATGACATAAAATATGTAAGGGTATAAGACTTCAAAGAAAATGTTTGAACATTATTTTATATAATAATACTAAAAATATTTTTTTTTTTTCAAAATTAGACATTATCATTTTCATTGGTCAATGCCCAAACTAATAGTGATCAACATATAATTCGAATGTCCTCCACTCGGAGAGACTAATAATGATTCCATAACCATATTTAAATTTAATTAATCAGAACATAAAAAATCAATACTTATAATAAACTTACAATATAACAAGTTTCTTAACCATGGATATCCACCCCCACTTTACCATGGATATTATTAACTTGTACATAGGTTTTATTATAATGCCATGGGATATTAGTACCACATTGCCGAAAAATCATAACTCATTTGACAATGAAAATTAAAATGTAAAATATTTTAGACATTACATATAACATTCATAACATACAATGAAAATTGTCCATCATATGGATGAATGGGGAGAGAGAGAGTGGGTGAGATGTAGTAGGGAAATAGTGGCGAGAGAGAAGGAGAGAGGGCAGGGAGGAAGAGAGAGACAAAGAGAGGAAAGAGAAGAAGAGAGAGGAAGGAGAGAGTGTACGAAGGAAGATACATAGACGGAGTTGGAGGGGAAGAGAGAAGGAGAGAGGAGGAGAGAGGAAGGGGAGGAAGATACATCGATGGAGGTGGAGGGGAAGAGAGAGTAGGAGAGAGGAAGGAGAGAGGGTATGGAGGAAGAGGGATATACAGAGTTGGATGGGAAGAGAGGAGAAGAGAGAAAGGAGAGAGGGCAGGGAGGAAGAGACATAGACGGAGTTGGAGGGGAAGAGACAGGGAGGGAAGAATAAAGACATATAGGCATAAAGGTAGATAGAGAGGGAGTGATAAGGGAGAGAGGGAGAGAGAAGAGGAGGGAAGACAGAGAGGAGAGGAGAGAGGGGGAAATAAATATTGAAGGCGGAGAGAGTGCGAGCAAGAAGGAGATGGGGAGGGAGATAGTGACAAATTTGGATAGTAGAGAAGGAGAGATGACGGGTGGAGGGTGCCATGACGACGGGGGGAGGGAGAGAAAGGGAGAGAGAGGAAGGAAGAGAGAGAGGACTTGAGAGAGAGGAGAGAGGGAGAGAAAGGGAGAGAGAGGAAGGAAGAGAGAGAGGACTTGAGAGGGAGGAGAGATGGAGGGAGAAGGTAGAGCAAGAGGGAAGAGGGAGATTGAGGAGAAGGGAAAGTGAGAGATGGATCCAATGTAAATATGGTATGTGTGTATATAAAGACTATCCTAAATCCATTTTAACCACTTATCTATCAAGTGTCAAGATAGATCAAATCTCATTTCATATTAAAAGAGATTTTTATCTCAAGAAATTTGATCCCTCTTAATACTAACTCTAAGCTTAAGATAGATCTAAATTAATTTATACTCAACCACAAAAAAATATTTATATGGAAAAAGTTAAACCTATTAATTATATATAATTTAATGTATATATATAAACAATTATTTAATAATTTTATCAAATATATATATCAATATGTTGTGTAATATCATTAGTATATATATATCAATTATATAAACAAAAACTTATTTTAAACTAATATTAAATATTAACAATTTGTATTCTATATTTTATGATTCTTATTTAATAAAATTAAATTTAAAATAGTATATATTTAAACATTGTATTTGGAAATCTATTTTTTTTAACCAATATATTAACTAAAAATAATTATAAAATATCAATATATATATATATAATTAATTAATTATAAAAATTCAATTATATATAAAAATTAATTAATTAATGAAATTGTGTTAAGTCCATTAGAAACACTATGTAAACAAATGCTAGTCGAAGTGAGGCATAATCACATATATAATATAATTAATGATGGACACATATCTCATTCGTAATTGGATCATTCATCAAATGGACATATATCCTTACTACCTCTACTTGTGCTCTTGCTCTTGCTTGCTAGAGGTGCTTCTTTAACCGGATCAACTACTCACTATGCATAGGGGCGGCTTTAACAGGATAAACTACTCTGCTTCTAGCACATTGGGATACATATTTCCCCAACGATATTTTTGGTGCATTTTATATATATATATATATATATATTTATTGAAATTAAATATGATTTATTAAATATTATATATTAAAAGTATTCTTCTGACACATTGGGATACATATTTCCCCAAAGATATTTTCGGTACATTTATATATATATATATTATATATATTATATATATATATAGGGAGTGAATATATTAGAAACTTGTCCTTAATGCCAAAGAGCAAATTACAAAAGGTGAGTCTAATTCCAGAAGTGATGTACAACCTTGCAAGACCGTGACATTTATGTTTAGCTGACATCTCTTTTTAGTTGCTACTATGCAGTCAATTTCCGAGATTTTCCCAAGATTGTGGATACAAACAAACTGATTTAATAGTGGGAAATAAAACATGACAGCTTTCTAAATTAAGGAATTGGTTCCCATATTTTCTGATCACCTCTGAGCAGGGCTTCAACCATAATAAGAGCTGCTTTATTAGCTTCGGTGTCCGCCTCCTTATTATTGGCTCTCAACACGTGATAGAAATTCAAATTCTGGAAAGAGTCTCCAAGCTCTGTAATTCTATGAATCAACCTTGCTAGCCTTAGGTCCATTGACTTAGAATGAGTCACCATAGTGTTAATGGTAACCTAAGAGTCTCCAATAACATTAGCCTCCCTAATGTTCAACACTTTCAGAATCTTGAGTCCTTGGAAAAGAGCCAAAACCTCAGCTTCAATGTTGGAAGCGATGCCCAAACCCCGGGTGAAACTGTGGAACCTAAAGCCAGCTGGATTCAAAATGACTCCTCCAGCTCCAGCTCTTCTAGGATTGCCCTTTACAGCCCCATCAAAAAATAGAAAGTGTCTCTGATGGTTTGCAATCCATCCCTGGAACTCTTTTACTGTAGCCCTTATTTGCCATACTTTTGGGAGGGAGATACTCTTTGCAGTTTTTTGAAACTGAAGATCGAGAGAGGAACCCCAATTTATTTCTTGCTGGCTGAGACTTAAGTCATATTTATGGTCTCTCAGGCACTATTTTAACTGGCATTTAATTTTAACTACCACTAGCTTGGCGTCCTGTTCACAATTTTTGAAAATCCCTTCTCTTTTGCTCAACCCAAACCTACCAACAAATAATTTTAGGGAGAAAATACCAAGCAGCTCTGATAGTTTTAATTTTTGGAGGAGGACCAGAATACCTTTGCAGCCATTTATCAAAAAAATCAGGAATGAAGGAAGGCAAGGCGAAGCTGGAACTCAAAGGTTCCAGTAGCTCGATCCAAATCTGCAAAGTGAAGGAACATCCAAGCATTATATGAGAAACGCTTTCCTGGTTTACCTTGCAAAGTCTGCACCTTGAAGGGCCGTGGAAACCTCACTTCTGAAGATTATCGTCTGTCATAATTTTAGAGTGGCATAACAGCCAGTTGAAGAAGTCGATTTTTGGTAAGGAGGGATAATGCCATATCCCTTTCCACGGCTCTGGATTCATGGTCGCATGGGGGTGCTCACACAGCTTGGCGTATCCTTGAGCAACGAAATAACCACCAGCCTGCACACCCCAACCTCTTGAATCCCTGCTTCGAATCCGCGTTGGAGCCAATCCGTGAAGCTTCAAGAGTAGGACCTCTCGTTCCATAGACAAATCTGGGGGTGTTTCAAGGTTCTAGCCAGCCCAACGTGAGTCCTGCCAGACTGAAATGTCCCATAGGGAACGCAGTCCAGCATCATTCATCCATCTACACATCACTTGGAGAGATCGACAGTCTCCCAATGGCTTATTGTTCATAATTCTGTATGTCCAAAGGTTGATCCTTTTTCCATTGCCGGAATCTAGTAGGCATGAGTGTTAATAAGCAGACATGCTTTGTTGTAGAGCTTCAAAAAGGATGAATTAGGGAGTGGCAGAGGGTGATCTAGATAGCGGGAGCGCTGGCCTTTGAAGTAATTTTTCCAAAGAGCTAATTGTGCCCATCCAGGGTTAGGTGCAATAATTCTCCAGATGAGCTTAGCTCCCATTGCAATATTATGATATCCAAGATTTTTGAAGTTCAAGCCTCCTTCCAAGAGCGGTTTGGAGATGGATTCCCAGTTGACTAATGTAATCTTATTCTCATTTTGCTTGCCCCCCTTCCAATTTTTTTTTCGAATGATCTCCTCCATTTTTCTGAGGATGCCAGTGGGAGTGAGAAGGACAAAAAATTGAAATAAGGGAAGACTTTTCAGGACTGATTCTATGAGAACAGATGTACCAACAATGTTAAGCCAGGAAAAGCCCTAGGCAAGCAACTTGTTCTTGAATTTCTCCAATTGAGGGAGCCAATCTCTATTGAAGGCTCTTTTAAGAAATATAGGTAGGCCTAAGCACTTTAAGGAAGCCCAGTTTGAGGAGGTTGCGAAACCAAAGGTTCTGGAAATGGAATTGAGCAAGCTAGAAGTAGTGTTCCAGCAATAGATATGGCATTTTCCATTGTTTAGTCTGCTTGTTGAAACCAAACAAAATTTGTCCAGAGCTCCTTTAAATCTGGAGGTTATAAGCACTCAGGCAGCTGCCAATAACAAGGTGTCATCTGCAAAGAGGGCATGATTTATGTTTTTAACACCTCTTTCTATACAAAGCTGAACAATTTCCTGATCCATCATTTTTTTGTCTAAATAAAAATTGAGGACAGAGGCTTGAAGAACAAATAGAAGGGGTGAGAGACGACACCCCTGTGTGAGCCCTCTCATGGCTTTGAATAAATCAGCAGCTCTGCCATTTACTAATGGAGCAATCCAAGGCTCCAAAATGCAGGCTTGAATCCAATTTATAAATTTCTCACCAAATCTAAGCTTATGTAAGACTTTCAGCATAATACTATGCTTAAATCTATCAAAAGAATTTGCTAAATCATGTTTGATAACCATACCTTTTTCATTGCGACTCAGGCTTGAGTGAATTGCCTCTTAGACCAGAATGAAATTGTCCACTATCTGTCTACCTTGAATGAATCCCCCTTGGCTTTCCGGAATGACTTTGGGGAGGATGAGCTTGAGTCTGTTAGCGATGACTTTGGTAATTAGTTTGTAGCTAATATTACATAGCGAAATCGGGTGAAACCTGTTGAAGGTGTTGGCTCCTTTCTCTTTCGGGATGAGAGCAAGAAAAGCAGAGTTAGTGTTGCCTCCAATTTTCTGGCAAGCTTGGGACTTAATAACCATTTTGTATAGATCTTTTTCCATAATTGACCAACACGATTGGAGAAATCTGGCTGAAAAGCGATCCGGCCCAGGGGCTTTTTCTGGGTCCATGGCAAAGAGGGTATCCTTGACTTCGTTCTTGGTGACTTTAGCTTCAATAAGGTGATTAATTTCATCAGTAATCAGGGAGGGGACCACATCCATCATATCAGAGTTTTGATCCAAATTTATATCTTCACTATACAGGTTTTTAAAGTGAAGGGAGGCAACTTTTTTTATGCTTGCGTTGTCATTATGAATGATCGTGCCATCTTTGATTTCGGAAATGAAGTTGGAACATTTCCTTTCCTGAGCTTGTTTGTGGAAGAAGGACGAGTTCCTGTCACCTACTTTGAGCCAAAGGCTGCAAGACTTAAGTCTCCAGTACTCTTCCTCAGCTAAACAAGCCTTGTGATAGTTTTGCTAGAGCTGGCCTTCTTTGTCTAGAATCTCTTTTGTTATGTCAGTTGTTTCAACATGGAGATGATGATTTTCTAGAGTGCATTGGAGTTTTTTCCTTTCATTAGCTAGATTGGGTAGAGATTTGGCCCATCTTTTCAAAGCCCTTTTCACTCTTCTGAGCTTCTCCTCCTAGACGAAAAAGGGTGAGCCTTTGACTGGATGCATCCAGATGCCCTTAACTAATTGCATGAAGTCTAGTTCCTTAGCCCAGAGTGGGCTAAATCTGAAGGGAATTGGTACGAGGCCAAGCTAAAACACCAGTTCCAGCTTGATGGGTTTATGATCAGAAGTGTTGCATGGGAGAATATGAACTCTAGTCTCTAATCCAAGAAAAAGAAAAGAACTTTAAAGTAAGAATCTGTCCAATCTAGCAGCAATGTGGCAAGGACCAATTCTTTTACTAGACCAAGTATACTTACCAGAGATTGGCTTGATGTCCAGCAGATCCCAGTCCTGCATAAGGTCCTCTGCCCATTCCCTTGCTGGATCTCGAACAATGCTACCTCCTCTCTTATCTGCTAATAAGAGAGTGAGGTTTAGATCTCCTGCAATTATGGTATTCTCTAGATTAACGAGAACTTCTTGGTTTCTTATGGATTCCCAGCAGGCCTTTTTTTCCCCAACATTCACAGGGCTGTAGACATTGAAGAGACTAATAATCTCTTTTAAGTCTAGATGTTGCAGTTTTAAGAGCAACCAGTGAGTGTTGAGGGTCTCAGAAATGTCTGAGAATTTGCTAGCATTCCAAAGAGTGCCCAACCCACCAGAAGCCCCACGAGTAGAGATTTCTTTCGCCTCACATTTTTTCCAGAGTTTCTTACTAGCCTGAAGGAAGACAGAGTCTTCCAGCTTGGTCTCCTGGATGAGGAGTATGTCAAGAGCTTCTGTTCTTATTAAAATTCTGATGGCTTCTTCTTTGATTCTGCTCCCCATACCTCTACAGTTCCAGGAGACTATCTTCATCATTTGTATTTCTGGTTGGCTCCCTTGGAGCGTTGACGCTGGTTTCTCACCATCTTTGTTTTTGATGCTAACAACTTCTCAAGGGTTGGCTAGTTGCCTTGGAGCTTATCTTTGAAAGTTTCTTGCTCTCTTTTTTCCCGATCTCTTTTGCGGCCTGTTGTGGATCTCCTTATCGAAGCTTGGGATTCTCCTATTTCCCCTTCTTCCTCTGAGCCATCCGATTCGTGCTCATCTTCCTCTACTTCAACATTATTTCCTTTGGAACTCTCAGCAAGGCTTGTCCCCTTAGGAAAAGAGGGGGTACCTTTAGAGGGTGGGGTTGATTTTTGGTTATCTGGATCCTGTGGTTCCTCTATTTGCAAGCTTAGAGGGGCGAATTTATTTTCTTGATCCATTTTGGAAGGGGGTTACTAAGGAGGGGCCTGGAGGGGCCCTCTTCCGTTTGGACCAACTTGCTTTTGGGTTTTCCTGGCGCGCTTGACCTGGTTCCAGACTTCTTCTTTACCCTTGTCTAGTTCCACATTGGTTGGGCATCCTCTGGCGAAGTGACCGTAGACATGGCACTTTCGGAATTTGAAAGGCAACTGCTCGTAATCTAGCTTCCGCAAATGAGTCTAGTTTCCCACGTTGATTTTGATGGCTTCCGGGAGACCCACCTCTAGATCTACGTCTACACAGATACAGACACAAACATATTGATCTTTGTTGTTTACCCGATCTATGAATTTCCCAAGGGCATTTTCGATGTGCTTCAATGAGTCCCAGTTCCAAAAATACACTGGAAGGGTAGGGAGTCTGACCCACATAGGGATAGCCTTGGGAACATCGACTTCAGGGTCAAAATCTGATGTCGATCTGTTGAGATACAGGCCCTGGGGGCCCATGAAATAGGGGCCATTCTGAATGATTAGGTCCTTGTCATCCTTTGAGGTGAATTCGAAGAGGAAGAACCCTCATCCTAAGAAGCAATAGGTGATGATGCTCTTGATCAGAAGATCCTAGTTCTTGTTGACCCAGGTCTCAGTGGTCTTAAGAGAAGGCCATAGACCGGTGAACTGGTCAACGAGAGCCCACTCAGCTAAGGAGAGGGTGACTTGAATCAGAGACTCTGGCGGTAGGGAAATTTCAGGAATGTCTTCAAGCCTCTTAACAAACTTGGCTACTTCACTCCTTTTCTTTTGCGTCAAACCGGCCAAGAGCCGAGAGAAGGATTTGACAGAAGAAGGCGGAGGGGTGGGGGGGGGGGGGGGAGGGCCTGCCTAGGGCGAGCCCGGGACCTCTATGGGGGCGAGCCCGGCTTACTAGCCCCGCCTAGCAGCAAACGAGCACACAAAGACACAGGAATTCAAGAGGGGAACACAAGAATGGCGTAGGAGGGCAAAAGGCCCAAAGCCACAGGCTATAGAGCAGAGGGATCAAGGGCACAGAGGCACCGAAGCGCAGGCTAGGGCTTCATGGCAGCGCTCTAGGTCTTGATCAATATATATATATTGTGATTAATATTTATTGAAATTAAATATGATTTATTAAATTTTTTATATTAAAAGTATTGTAAATATGTTAGTTATGTGGAAATTTATTTTTTAATATTTTTGTTTGTTTGTTTGTTTTTTATGATTGGTAAAATCGATAATGCATTAGTTTTTCTATTCGCTAGACACAACGTTAATTCTTTGATGGTTGTCACTATAACATTTAGGAACAATTGCACCATCTTCAAACACGACGTCTGCGTAAGTCAAAGTTTGAACCTGTGACATGCACAACAACACAACACAAATACCTTAGTAATGCATTCGTTGGCTAATTAGTTGCACCTCTAAGACTAATTTTTTAATTAAAGTTATATAAACATATGACGTTGATTTATTTAAATTTTACTAAGAATTAATTTATTTTTAAATAAATATTATATCATTTATTTTGAATTTATATAATTATAATAAAAAAAAATAATTTTGCATTTATTGAAAGGTTAAGTTATATAATAAAAGATATGACTTAAAATTAAATAAAAAATTTCAAGATGGAAAAAGAAGATAAAGTTATTTTATATTTTATTTATTTATTTTATTTTAAGTAAATTAAGATAGTTTTTTTTTTTTTTTTTTTTAAATTTATTTTTCTACTCTGCTTACATTTCTTTTGGCCTTGAATTTATTGGTTTCAACCAAATTTAGTGCACTGTATTTTCCTGCAATTGGCATTATGGATTTTAATGTGCTGGAAACTCCTTGAAGTCTTACTCTACCCCAAAATTTCCCCTTTTGCTCTTTGAATCTAATATTCTTTGCTAGTTTATTCTAATTAGGCCTCCCTTCAATTCTTGTCTCAGCCTCCCTCTTGACATCCCCTGTCTCTGCAATGCTTCCATGTGTTTATTGGGTCTTGATCTCTATAGTTGGTGTTGCCCTTTTTCGTTGGTCCATTGCTTAGCAAGCCCTACACAACCATTGAGGGGAGGTTGTTATGGCCCCAGAGTAGGACATTATTCAAGACCTAGGTATAGGATACTACGACCATCTATCTTTTAGCTACCCCTCTTAATATTGACAATGAGATTCGCCATCTTGAGTCCCTCTTATCTGATGACCATTAATATTTCTTAGATTTTGAGATCCTAGAGTAAGTAGGTCATTAGATACTTGACTCTGGCGATACTAGGGAAAAAAAGAAACATTACCTAAACTCTATTAACCTTTATCAGTTAATGAAAATGGTCATGAGTGAGATCTTAGAGGAGAAACATACTGAGAAATATAATATTATCTAAGCTTTAAATGATATCACACATACAAAGTAGAAGCACCATTCGTTTTTGGATAGTTTTGATGCTAAGATTGGCCACCTGGAAAGCCATTTCAATGTGATCTAAAACTTCCATTTCCTTTCAGGGTCTTGTTGGCACTCTAGGAAACTCTCCTAGGTTGTAGCTCATAGATGCTTGGTAACATATAAATCTTCAATATTGTTCTCTGAACTATTGGAATGGATTGGGGTTTGAATCAAGTCAGATGATTGTTTCAACTTTGTTTTCACTCAAGACATGCATGAACACCCTCAGATTGACAAGGCTTTTGAGCACTAATGCTCAATAGTTTATAGATTCAGTGAATAGATGGAGAATCCTGACTGTATCGACAGATGCATACTTAAACACATACAAATGGCTAACTATAGAAAGTAAATGAAGCTTGCAAATATAATTTATCAACGTAGAGATAAGATGACAATTACTTGGCATTAGACACAGAAGAAAACATGAATAACCTATTCAAGTGCAAGCTTAGAACAGAGGAGAAGATGGAAATTGAGCGTGTAACGACAGAAGAAGCTTGTATTACTAGAATGAAAATGAGACGCTGGGAGGAATAGAGTATCCACCGTCTCCAAAAGTTGAACCCCTGTCCCTTAGAACTTTCAGCCATTTAAAGGCTTTTTACAATACTCTCGAACTCACTGAGGCTCAAGATGTCTTAATCTATCCCCTCTATCTTCTAACTACTTGATGCTGTAAGTGGACAAACATGAGCTCAGAGAGCTTTGTTTCTAACGAACACAGTAATCAAATTCTGGTAATTTCGCTGCACTGTCAGGTGGTTCAATCGTGCTAGTGTGTTCCATGATCATTTGTGTTGGTTCGGCTACATCGTGCTATTGCTTTTTTCCCCTTACGGCCACACATTCTGTTATTTCATTTCAACTGTATGACTAACAAAAACATGACGAAGCCAACAAATTTCCTCCCTGGGTGACTGGTGGGAAGTGGGGTACAGGGGTTGTTGGATTGGGAGGAATGGGTAGAGGAGATCAATCACTGGAGGCTTGAAGTTGTGGTGGGAGTGGAATAAGTCCGAGCCATCAAATCTCAGATGGGTAGATCGAACGGCTATCGGGCGAAGGAGGTGCTCGAGGGATAATGCCCAGGAGTGGTTTATTCCAGCGAAAATGGTTTATATCGGGCGGTAATCAGGCGATAAGTGGTGAAGGTTGGAGCGGGTGAGCACAAATCGTTAGTTGAATGAAGTGTGGACCACCAGATCAGTGGGAAGATCGATGGCAGGGATCGGAGAATGGAGAGTGCAGTGGAAAGGAGATGAACCAAGGGCGGACTTGTCGATATTTATGAGTGTGGGTGTATAATTTTTGAAGTCCAGCTTATGGCCAAAGCGGAGCAAGAGGAGATACGAACCATCGGAGCTAAAAAAGGGGACATTTCCATTAGAATAACAACAATGCACCTGAGGGCTAACACTGGCTCCTTCTGTGGATGAAATCCTCCTTGTGAGGTTTCAAGAACTGCAGACTACTACCTTTCCAGTAACAACCAAAACAAACTTATCTCCTAGTGTTCCATCGGGCATGGAGTTTATTTGCATAGAAAACAAAAACTGAAAAAAGTTATTACAACATTAAGGCCTTAAAGCCTCATATGAAGTAAAGTTTCAAAAACCGCCCATTAACTGGGCCATCAAAAACACCTCCCCCCTCCAAATTGTGCAGAATGAAAGTATTGTTCATCTGAACTTGAGCAATGAAAAATGGTCCCATCCATAAGGCATCAAATCTACCATGGTTTCCCTTCTTTTCCTTCAATGCATCCCATTTGAGAACCCAATCACCAACTTGAAAACTCTCCATTTTTGCCTTTCTATCAAAGGTTTCTTTGATCTTCTTCTGATGAATTCTTGACTTCTCAACCAGTTGTTCTCTGATCTGCTGTCATTCAACCAAGTTACTCATTCTCCTCACCATGTCATTCTCTTAATCCTATTCTTCTTGCAAGAATTTGGCCACAGGGAAAATCAGCTGGATAGGAAAAAGAACATTAGCACCATAAACTGGCTTAAATGGAGAATTTCTTATGGACTTCTTGTTGGTAACTCTGTCACCCCACAATGCAAACTTCAACTTGGAATCCCAGTTCTTTTTGTTGTCCTCCAATATTTTTTTGATTATCCTTACAAGACTCTTGTTAGATGATTCTTCCAGGCCATTGCCTTGAGGATAATATGAGGTAGAATGCACCAATTAAATGCCCATGAATTCACACATGTCCACCAATTCTTCTGCCTTGAAATCTGCTGCATTATTCGTGACTAGTTTGGTTGGGCAACCAAATCTAGTGAAAATATTCTCATTCAAGAACTTTATGATAACTTGATGATTAGCATTTTTAGTGGGTATAGCCTCAATCCACTTGGTGAAATAATTAGTGGCTACCAAGATCCATTTGTGATGGCCACTGGAATGTGGATTGATCTCACCTATGAAGTCCAAGCCCCACTGCTGGAAGGTACCATTGGCATGCACTAGCTTCAAGGGCAGAGATTTTAGTTGATTTCTTCCTGCAAACCTCTAACATTTGTCACACAACTTCACAAAAGAAAACACATCAGAGAACAGAGTAAGCCAATAATACGCAACTCTCAGGATCTCATGGGCTGTGGTTTTCCAATAATGATGCCCTCCACAGATGTTAGAATGGAACTGTTGCATGACTTCCACAGATTGTCCTTTGTCTACACATCTCAAGAGGATCCCTACTGGGTCTTTCTAATAAAGTAGGTTTTTATTAATGAAAAATTTGGCTGATCCGAGCTTAATGGCTTGGGCTTGACTTGAGCTATGCCCTGGAGGGCTTCTAGATTCTACAAAAAATGAACTACACTGGAATACCATTCACAGGTGGCTAAATTTTCAGTGAAAGATTGATTCTACTCTTGCTCTTCTACTACTTCCATTGTTTGCTGACCACCTAAATTTGAACCTATGCAATTGATGTCTGACAAACTGCAATTTTCCTCAGCCATAAGCTTAGCCAAGCCCTGGCCTTTGACAATCTTGGTGGGCTTCACCTCTATGTTGAACTCTATGAATTTCACAATCCATTTAGCTCTCTTTCCATCAATATTTGGTTGAGTTAGGATATCTTTTACTGAGGCTGAAGGTACATATGCAACCACTTTGGAATGCAGAATATAAATCTTGAATGCCTTTAAAGATTTTATGAGAGCATAAGCTTGTTTTTCAATAAGGTCATACCTTAGTTCAACATCCCTTAGAGTCTTGCTGAAAAAGGCCACAGGGTCCTCTACACCTTCATAAGAGGAAAAAGAGAAGATATAAAACTCCCTAGTATAATCTGGGCTGATTAGATTGGGAGCTTTCATGATAGCTTGTTTGATGGCTTCAAAAGAGCTTCTTGCACCATCTGTTCATTTTACTTCTGATCCTTTCTTTAGCATGGAAGTGATGTGCAGCAGTAGCTCTGCAAAGTTTGGAATAAACCTCCTGACAAAGTTAATCTTAGCTAGGAAAGATTGAATGTCCCTTTTTGACCTTGGGATGGACAATGTTTGAATTGCTTGAACTCTTGCTAGATCGATCTTCACACCTTTAGCAGAAACAATATGTCCTAGAAGTTTGCCTTCTTCTAAAGAAAACTATGACTTCTTTGGGTTTACCGAAATTCCAAACCATTTTCACTTTAGAAACACCTTATTCAAATGGTTCAAATGGTCCTTGTGACTACTGGAAAAGATTGTTACGTCATCAAGGTAAATAAGGGCAAACTTGTCCTTCTCTCCCATAAAGACTATGTCCACAGCCCTTTGAAAAGTTGCCCCAACATTCATCAGTCGAAAAGGCATCTTAGAGTACTTGAAAGTTTCCCAAGGAGTAGTGAAGGCAGATTTTTCCTGATCTTTTGGATGTACAACAATCTGATTGTAACCAGAAAATCCATCTAAGAAAGACATGACTCTAGCCGCTGAAACTTTTTGCAGCAAGTGTTCCATCTTAAGCAGGGGGTAGTTGTCCTTTTTAGAGCATTTGTTTAGATTCTTGAAGTCAACACAAAGCTTGATTTCTCCATTCTTCTCTCTTACTACCACAAGGTTAACTATCCACTTTTAATACCTTAGGGGTACTATGATCTTGGCATCCAACAACTTCTTGATTTCCTTTTCAATCAAAGGAAATAAGAGAGGGTTGATAGGTCTTAATTTTTGCTTAAAACGGATGGTGTTCTTCTCCAGTGGAATCTTATGTTGGATGATGTTGGTGTCATAGTTCTTGAGATCATTGTACTCCCAAGCAAAAATATCAGCAAATTGTTTCATCAAGGTGCAATACTCAGAATTTTGGGCAGAAGACAAGTGAGTGGACAAATTTATGTACTTTATATGGGTTGGACTACCTACATTATGTCTGTGAATTGTAGACTCATTTTCCTTTTTGGGAGGCTTATAAGGTACATCATTATGATCAAACAACTTCTCTAGGGGCACCAATCCTTTGTGTATATGGTTACTAGGCAACTAAACAATGCTATCCTGACCAATCTCGTCCTTTATCTTGGACTAGTTACATTCTTCAATGGTTTTGTTTTCTTGGTCGATGTGCATTTTAGAAAATTCATCAATGACTTGTAAAAACCTATTAATTTCATCATCATCTTCAAAAACTCTCTAGTATTTAACATTGTCAAGCAGAGATGGTCTATATTTCACTTGAACTTCATAAGTCAATTTAGGAGGCAAAGGAGGAATAAACGTGCTAGCAGACACAACAAGGGAATCAGTGAGCTGGTTCTTCATTCTAGGGATGTAAGAAATGATGAAACTATTAAAAGAACCCGTGAGCTTTCATACCTCATCTCTGTATGCTTTCAGCCTTGGATGTTTTTCTTGGAAAGTTTTGTTCACCTGCTGAATGATAAGGTTTGCATCTCCAGACACCTTTAGACCTTTGATGCCCATCTTTTTAGTAGAGTTTAAGCCCAATATCAAGGCCTCATACTGAGCTATTTTATTTGTGACCTGAAAATTTAACTTGAAAGATAAATGAATGCATTCTTGTGTGGGGGACATAAAGACTACACCTACCCCTGCAGCTTCCTTAGAGCAAGCTCCATCAAAGAAGATGTCCCAAATTTGTGGGCCTTCTTCCTCTATGATCTGGCAAACCGGTTTCCTAAGCTGCATGGAGGCCAACTGGGATTCTTCAATCTGAAGAATACAAGCTCCAAAATCAGTGTCGACAACATTGATGGGATGATTAGTGGGATTCCTTTCATCACTGATGATATAAGCCAACTGAGCTTCTTTGTATAATCTCCTACTCTCACCTCCAAAAATTGGGACAGTAGCATAGGACTAATAGTTTTGCAATGTTTCGCCTAATCTCTTGATCCAACCTTTGGAAAGAAACATGCCAAATCTGCTACCACAATATCCATCATCATGCTCTTGATGGGCAACTGAGACAAGGATATGGCTAGGTCTTCGATTAATCCCAAACATTTCACTTTTCTAGAGTCAAAAGAAAACAGGTCATGATAAGGCTTGGTAATGACAAGGGCCAACTCATCCATGATAGCCTTGGGCGTTACATTATGGCTCGCTCCTATGTCCAAAAGGCAGTTGTGAAGGATTTTGTCATAAATAGTCAAAGAAACAGAGAATGATGGGGAGCTGTCATCACAATTTTCAATCATTGGGCTGAGAACAACTGCTGGTTTGTCATCTTGCAGATTTACATATTTAGTGGAGGCTTGGATGGCTTTAGGCTCAAGGGCCTCAAGGATACATCTCTTGAAGGACTCATTCTTCAGTAGTTCAATTAGACGTATAGGTATGCTTAGCTTTTGAATTTCTAATTCAAGACTGAAAGGAGAAGGAGACTTGTCAAGGTCTCTTACCTTGTGAGCTAGAGCTTTGAGGATGATGGAATCAACTGTCGGTCATTTCTGCTTTTTGGCTTGCTGTATTGCAGGGACAACAGCTCTCTGCACAGGAGTTTCCTTAGCATTGTTCATCTTTGACCTCAGATCATATCTATGTTGATCATTAGTTTTTAGAACAGCTCCACCATCCCACTCTTGGTTGATCTGGTTATTGAATAATGACTTTTCATAGGCAGTTGTGGTAAAAAAGGAGGCACTCCCTTTGTCTTCTAGATAATGGATCTCATCATCTTCTTCAAAATGATCTTCTTCCATGACTACCTTCTGGAAAGGGGTCTTCACCCTTTGGTCTTCATTGGCATCTTTGCTTCTTTGCAAAATCTGCAACTGCTCATTAACTCTTCTATATGGATTTGGATTTCTAGAAGCAAAGGTATTATGAACTCTTTGCTTCCCAGGGTGCTACTCAACCTTTAATTTGGAGATTTTAGAGGCTAATGACTCTATCATATTGGTCATTTTATCTATCTTGGGATCTAAAGATGATGAAGATTTGCCCCTCTGTCTCGTTCTATCAACATTCTCCTTGAGCTTCTCTACAGCCATGATGTTTGATTCTACTTCCAAGGCTGCATCCTGCATATCAGCCAAGGTAGCACATTGTCTCTCCCTCAAGAGTAGACAGAAGTTAGAATCAAAGGCATTGGCATAGGTGAGTTTAGCAAAGGTAGTGGTGGGTTTTACTTCAGCTGGTATCTTGTTGTACATGCGTTTAAACCTTTTATTAAAATCAGACAACAACTCGCCATTTTATCTCTTTAAGTTCCCAAACTCGGTGTGGTAGTAGAGTAGATCATTCTTATCCCCCTAATGCTTTAGGAATGCATCATCTAAAGCTTCAATATCTGCTATAGACCCTGGGTTAGTTCTCTGAACCATTTTCTAGTCTCTGCATCTAGACTTTGGACAAAGACTCTCATCCATACATCATCTTCACTAATGTCTAGGTTATCGGCATAGCTATAGAATGATTCGAGATGTTCCTTAGTTGTAACACCTTCAGTCCAAGTGAAATTAGGCATGTACTTCTAATATTCTCCAGTAGGCATGGCGTTCAAAGGAGTGGGCAGTACTAGAGGTCCATACCTAGCAGCTATGATTCTTTCCATTTTGGTAGGTGCTGCCATAGCTGTGGTGGCTATAAGGGTACTAGAAGTCTGAATGACATAGGGTTGAGGAGTGACTGATAGGACTAAAGGAGTATGATGGATAGGAGAAGAGGTTTCCTTTGGGCTTACAATGAAAGGAGAACCTAAAGAATAAGGAGTTCTATGAATCTCTGAGATTTTTTCTCAACTGCTAGTATTAGATGCTATACTCTCAACATTGTGTTTGTTCTATTACAGGATTTTCTTGGAGATATATAGAATATTGTTTAGAACTGCCCGAACCTGATGCTCCCTTTTGCAATGCCTTTCTTTCTATTATGATTTTTCAAGGTCAGGTACTGGGTCAACTCGTGGGGTTTGAGGATTTCTCTCAGTATGCCTCACAAACTGAGCCAAAACTATGGAGTGGAGTCGCCAAGAGGTTTGTCCTCTAGTAGAGTCGCCAGATAGATAATTACAAACCAAATAGTGTCCAGGCTTTGTCTATCATCAAAGCTAGATCTGTGTCATCCCCCAGGGAAGCTGAGCTTCAGTCTCATCTCCCCGGCAATGGCACCAATTATGTTAGCACTCCAGGAAACTCTCTTAGGTTGTAGCTCGGAGATCCCTGGTAACATATAAATCTTCAATATCGTTCTCTAAACTATTGGAATGGATTAGGGTTTGGATGAAGTTAGATCACTGTTTCAACTCTGTTTTCATTCAAGACATGCATGAACACCCTCAGATTGACAAGGCTTCTGACCACTAATTCTCAATAGTTTATAGATTTAATGAATAGATGGAGAATCTTGACTGTATTGGCAGGTACATACATAAACACATACGAATGGCTAGCTACAGAAAGTAAATGAAGCTAGCAAATCTAATTTATCAACGTAGAGATAACATGACAGTTATCTGGCATTAGACACAGAAGAAAACATGAATAACCTATTTAAGTGCAAGCTTAGAATAGAGGAGAAGATGGAAATTAAACATGTAACAGCAAAAGAAACTTGTATTACTGGAATGAAGATAAGACGCTGGGAGGAACAGAGTATCCACCATTTTCAAAAGTTGAACCCCTATCTCTTCAAACTTTCATCCATTTATAGACTTTTCACAATACTCTCGAACTCACTGAGGCTCGAGATGTCTTAATCTATCCTCTCTATCTTCTAACTACTTGATGTCGTAACTAGACAAACATGAGCTCAGAGAGCTCTATTTCTAACAAACACGGTAATCAAATTCTGGTAATTTTGCCACGTTGTCACGTGGTTCACTTGTGCCAGGGCGTTCCATGATCATTTCTATTGATTCGGCTGCATCGTGATGTTGTTTTTTTCCCTTTCGTCTACACATTTTGTTATTTCAGTTCAACTATCCGACTGTCAAAAACACTGTCAAAGCCAACAAATTTCCTCCCCGGGTGACTGGTGGGAAGTGGGGTACGGGGGCTGTTGGATGAGGAGGAATGGGCAAAGGAGATCAATTGTTGGAGGCTTGAAGTCGTGGCGGGAGCAGAATAAGTCCGAGCCATCAGATCTCAAATGGGTAAATTGAACGGCGATCGGGCGAAGGTGGTGCTTGAGGGATAACGTCCGAGAGCAATTTATTCTAGCGGAAATGGTTTATATCAGGCAGCAAGCAGTAATGGTTGGAACGGCTGAGCATAAATCGTTAGTCGGATGAAGTGTGTACTGTCAGATTAGTGGGAAGATCGACGGCGGGAATCGGAGAATGGAGAGCGCAGTGGAAAGGAGATGAACTGAGGGCGGACTTGCTGATATTTATGAGCATGGGTATATAATTTTTGAAGTCCGGCTTATGGCCAATGCGAAGCAAAAAGAGACGTGGACCATCAGAGCTAAAACATGGGACATTTCCATTAAAATAGTAGCAGCGCACTCCAAGGCTAACAGGTCCAACGCCCAAGATCAGCGCCAATGACTTTATAAAATTCTTAATACTTTGTTATCTATTACAATAATACTTTTATTCCATGTTTTTAGTTGATAAACTTGTTTACTTACAACACCTCGTTTTATTTTGGATATACCTTTTCTTCCATAAATAATAAACTTAGTAAAAATAATGGCTATATAATAAACGTATCTAGGTATTTGGATAACTTCAAAAAAATAAAGATGAGTTTACTCTCTTTTAATTTGAAAAATAATTATTAATCAAAATTATATTTAAAGAAACTTTAAAGTCAAATTCAAAATGTCATTTTAAGAATTAACACACACCAGAAAGAGATGATTCTCGACGAGCGGCGCACCTTTGCAACTTCCAAACGTGTAAGTGGTGGCTGCACTGGACAGGTGTTGTATATGGATTTCACAATTTTGTTAGGAATTCTGGAATTTCTTTTTAATTTGGTCTTATTTTGGGCTAGAATTTAGTAAATTAAAAACAAAAAATAAAATTATAATAGTGTTTGAATTTTTTTATAATAGTGTTTGAATTTTTTTATAGTAGAAATGGATAATGAAACTTTTAGGCCAATGAAATTTTGAAGGTGAACCGTTATGATTTAAATTTCCCAAAAAAATTGTTAGATTATATCTAAATCTTGCGAAAATTTCTCCTATTTTCCACGTAAAATTGTGGCCCGGTTAGACTACTATTTTCCAAAACTATCACCCAATAGGTGAGATGATTTTATTTTGGGTTTTGCCGTGTTTTAAGGGATTCCAGAGCTATTTAGTTATAATTATAAATTGTAGTATATCTTTAAAGTTGAATAGAACAAAAATTTGTTAAAATTACAAATTTAATTCTTTACCATCCAGTATTCCATAAATTTTAATTTGAAATACATTTTAGACTACAGAGATCCATATATATATACCATCCAGTGTTCCATAAATTTTAATTTGAAATACATTTTAGAATATATATATATATATACCAAAAAATATTCTTAAAAGTATAATAGTTAAAAATTAATCCAGACTCATTGGTACGTACTTTATTACTACATAGTTTAACGTTCTTTCCTTTTTCGTCTGGGTTTTTACTGCCACAGGCGCTTTAGTGAACCTAGTTTGACGTTCTCATTTTCTTCGTCTGGGTTTTGAATGTCACAGGCTCCTTATTTAACCCATTGGCTTCACTGATTTGTGCAGCTCGCAGAAGGCCGTGGTTACTTCGACTGGACGTAGAACTTTCACGTGGAAGGGCAGGGAACGATCCTCTCATGATTATTTCCACTGCTACCTGACACAATGTTCGGTACCGACCACAGATGTCCAAGCGACCGGTGTGTCGGATTCACCACCCTGCCGTTTCTTATAAAAGAGACGTAAATATAGCTGCATTACTCCAGATACAAACGATTGTTATGGCTTCTCCGGTAAGGGCACTACGCATTGTATAGCCGGCTCACCTTTTGTGTGTATGTGTAACAGTATTGCATCTAAACAAAGCTTCGCCATATGCATTGAAAATGCAAGATCAATTTCTGTTTAGGGAAGCCAAGTGTTATATCCGGGTTTTACATCTCTATCATATATAACAATTTTAAAAAAGTGATAAATTAAACTACGCAGCATTATGTTTGCAATTTCTATGTGCATATCATATAAGTGTTTATACGGGGCGAACCCTTTATCCCGATTCATATTTTCTGAATCTGCTTGCGTGGCTGTTCGGGTCATGGACGTCGCATTGAAACTATTTACCAGAATTATATCTTGTACTTTTTATCGTGTTATGTGAGTTGCATATGGTATCATTTAGTTGTACCGGCGCGGTCGAACTCATTTCACTCAGGATTATGGCAATTAATATTTATGGAGCTATAAACTATATTATAGTTTATTACTAAAATTTTAGCAAGTATAAAATTTAATAAGTGGTATATGCTATCTCATTTCGTATATTAATGGAGTTATAGTTTTAAATATTGATGGTTGGTACCTATTAGGTTTTTGTTTCAATTATTTTCCATCTAAATAGTTATATACATGGTGAAGTGGTTTTTTTTTAATATAGAAGAGTTAAAGTTTAGCGATAATAAATTAGAAAAGGGGAAATATAAGGACATCAAAGCTACAATGGTGAAATATTGAAATGTGGGGGCTTATCCTCATCCATGGTATACACAAGGTCTTTAGTTTAGAAATTAAGTAAGATTTTTCAAATCATAGACCCAAAGTATCATTGTCCTTATTATAAAAAATTTGGGTTAAAAATGATCCCTCTAATTACAGGACCATTATGATTAGTCTCGTTTTAGACAAGCTTTAAAGGATTATCCGAGAAAAAAAGATAAGCATATGGCTTGAAAGTCATAGAAAAGAATTGAAGGAGAAGTTGGATTTAGGGAATATCCAACTATTGCTTAGGGCTTAAGGAGATACAAAATTAAGGATTGAAAAATGAGAAGGGATTTAGGGAATATCCAACTATTGCCTAGGGCTTAAGAAGATACAAAACTAAGGATTGAAAAACCAGAAGGGATAAAAATTATGGAGATTCCATAAATGCAAATATGTGACTTAGTGAAGGAAAGGAGCTAGTTTAATATGGTAAGACTCCTTCACCTAAACTTTATCAAACCAATCGAGTGATGTTCCTACTCGAAAAGGAATAATTCTAGGTTGATGAAAGAAAATGGAGAGTGAAGAATCACCGAATTGAGAAATACAATGTATAAGTTGGTGTTGATTCCCTAGAAGTTGGAAAATTCCCCTTAGACCAAATCTTTATAGATGTAGTTGAGCCTTGAACTTGCGTAGACAATGTTGATGGTATGTCCAAATAGAATTAACAGAGATTCCAAGGTTGTTATCCAAACAAAAAAAAGGATGCTCTCTTCTACCCAATTCTAATGTCTACACACTCCATTATCTCATTAATGAAACACACAATATAATGGGATCCTTCAATAGCCACAACCAAAACTAATGAACACATGCTTAAGGTAGTACGAAGGATCCTTCAGTTTGGAAAATTAATGCAAAGTGAATGATGAACTATCTGCTAAGTCATGAGAGAATAAATGTGATGTGAAACCATCAAATTTCACTTAGAGCTATTGGATACAACATGTAGTGATACTCCATTTTTCAATCGTATTCCTTTCTCAAGGTTTGAAGCCATGGTAGCTAACTTGTTTGCCACATATCTGAGGTGTCTTTTGTCATGGAAATAGGAGGAATGTGAAAGGAAATTGGAATCATTTTAAGATCTATTGATAATCTTTGTACTTGAGCATCACAAAATGTTCATGGCTTTGATGACATCCATGGAATCTCCAACAATTTTAAACAAGTTTACCCTTTTCTTGTTTGCGAACAATATCCCTTACATGACAAATTAGATTTTTCCTAAATATAGTAACTTGTCATAATCCCTAAACAAATGTGGAACTATTTTTTCTCCTCGACCAAGAATTACTCTCTTCACTCTTGCACACTTACATCTTTAAAGTAAAGTTAAAAAGCATATAGTTAATATTTTAAAAGTAGCCTTACAAATTTTATTAATTTATGGTAACGACATTTGTAAAATTTATAAGTTTTTAAAAAATATATAAAATGTATATGGTTAATATTTTTAAATATGTGTTACCTTTTTTTATTATTTTTTGATAATGAAAATTGTAAAATTTATAACCCTTTAAAATATAGGAAATAAAATGTGCCGTGTTAGGGATGCATAGCAAGATACTAGATAACAGGAAGGAGAATTAGGATCATGTACATGGGAAAGAGAGATCATGTACATGGGAAAGGAGAGGAGATTTTAAGAGGATATGAGCCATTTTAGTTTCATCCCAACACTTCATCTCTCTTCCTCACTTGATTTCGAGAATATTAAGTCAAGACTCACATTAAATTAGGAAATTATGGAAGTAATAAGGTTTAAATTTTGGTTTATTATATATTAAGAATGTAGAATTGAGCTTAGAAGTTATAATGCCATGTGGTAAATATTGACCATTTGAAGGGATGCTAGTAGTTACAACCATCTTTGAAGGTATGTTGAAGAGGGAAAGAGTTGTAGTTGTTATTAATAATATAATATTTCATCTAACATTTTCATTTCTAAGAGGAAAAATTGAAGGAATTGGTTTGGAAGGCCCATTTTAAGGTTAAGTCCTACTTTTTTTAAGTTAGGATTAAAAAATTCCAAGGATGATTTTAAGCGAATAAGTGGGAAAGTATATGCATGGGCTTTATCATTAGGATACCACTGGGATACAGAAAGAAATGTATCTATTTAGTGGTGGATCAACTCATGAAGTTTACACAATTCTTCTTGAAAATGACATTTTACTCAATCATTAAAGTGTAACAATTTCAAATCTACATACACACCACTCAAGATCAAGTATGTCAAAGGGAGGAACAATGTAGTAGCAGATGCCCTCTTGAGGATGTCGTCCACTTTATCACTCATGGATATAATTAATGATTGAATGTTGTTGCTACTTATAGAATATTCCAAAAATAAATTCACATGTGATATGATGGAGGGTTGAATACACGATGAAAGATATCGAGTCATGGTTGACACCATCTACTATAAGGACTAGGAATATATTATGTTACAATCACAACTAATAGAGAAAATTATGTAGGAAAATCATAGATCACCTTTGGTACGACATTCGACGTACCTCAAAATTGACAATAAAATCAGGGAGAGGTTCACTTGGAAGGCCTGAAGATGGATGTGTTGAGGTTTTGGAAGGAATGCAACATTTTATAGCATAACAAAGATGAGCATACTCATATGACAGTGTTGCTACATACAATCCCTATCCCCGAGCATAAGTGAGATAGTATCGCCATGGACATTATCGTTGGGGTTCCTCTGGTATAGTGAAAAGACTGCATATATATAAGGGTGGATGGACTCATGCAATTTGCAAACTACTTTTTCATACCATCTAAATATTTAGCATGAGTGAAACTTAACACATTGGCTCATGGCGTTAAGTACCAGTGTGCATCCCCAATTTGTTCACTTGTCCCTATGGCACTGATTGTCATAGTTATAAAATACTTAACATCCATTTTTAAATATGACTAAAAAATGATAGTAGTGACAGAGATCTTTGATCCCTATCGAAAGCCCTTGATATTGATTGAAATAATAATGCCTTTGAAATTCCTTAGCCTCTAGCAAAGGTCCTCAACTCTTGATGTCAAGGTCTTCAAATGTGTAGTTATAGTTACTCCCTTAATGCTTGACCAAAATTGATATGATTATGGTTAGGAAACTTGATAACACAAGAAAACCTTTTAACATTGTGAATATTCCACCACTTATTATATGCATACCAAAGTCTTAGCTCAATATTTAAGCCAATGCGATAGCCTACTAGGGTAAGGTTTGAATCCATCAAATCCCTTAACGCTAAAATAGAGTTTCAATTTTGTACCTCCTTGTTGATGGTGCTAGAGCCACCATCATTCAGGGGATCACCCCGGTATGAAGTTCCAACTAGAGCTCACACCGTTTGGTGTGGGAGTCCTATCTGGTATGATGACTTGGTTGCCATTATCTTAAGGATTTGCCTCAACTCTTGCTTGTCAGCATAGGAGAGTGGTTTGCTTTGTCTTAGAGAAGTGATGTTCGCGTGCCTAGTGAGTGTAAGTGTACTTGTGTCAATGGTTCTTTCACTGTGAGGGGAAGAAGGTGAAGGTGAGCTCTAGGTTGAAAGGGATCAGTCCCAACTCAGCTAGGAACACACAACACAAAGGACATACACAACTTCCGGTGGCGCAGTCCACTCAGATGCGGAAATCACAAGATACAAGGTAAGATAACACGTACAACACTCACATAACATTCTAAACGAGTCCAATGGTTGTTACAACAAGGTTCATGTGAAAGGTCTATCTCATGTCGAACAGAGCACTCAACACGAACGAGACATCATTAACAACATATACAACACATTTCCATTAATAGATTATGCATTACAACAAATGAATCAGTTTAGAAGTCGAACATAGGTAAAAGCAACATGCATTACAAGTGTTAAAGATCAGTATTACAACAAATACAATACATGTGTGAAAACATGTTGACTATTTAACAGGCTTCTGAACTAAGCGAAAGTTCCAAGACACATCGTTACACCATACATCACTAATGCCGTCAGTGGGGCATTGGAACCACTACTTACTCCTCAAAGAAAATATTACAGACTCTCTTGGCTATGTGGGAGGAGCTAAGGTGAAAAGTCCCTTCATGTACAAATGAGGGTGGTATTTATAGCCAAGGGTGAAACTGACCCTTGTGGTTGTTCGACTACCCTCATGACCGTTTGACTTCCATGAATTTCTGACTGACATGACTCTATGTTCAACAAGTCGGTCTCTTGGACTTCCACGTTACATCACATTGATTGACAACAAGCCCATAGAGGAGATGTGGGAAACATGACTCATGAAATGGCTCGACATGACTTGACATGACAATGCTGGTACATTCGTCCTGCTATTGGAGTACATGTCGAGCTACCTTGCTACTGAGTGATCTATGTCTTCATGGTGTATCATAGCTTTACCTCTGCATGGTGAAGTGCATGGAGTCTTCTATGGTCCTTGGTTCACTTGATGAATCTCTAGTATGTTTTTCCTTTCTTTCATACTGGAAGGCTTGATAGGTTCACTTGTTCGTGAAGGTGCATGTTCGTCCCATTTGTCTGCTTCACATGCTTCGTTCGTTCATCTGTTGGTGAAATTGTCATCTGTATGTGCTCTCTTCGTTCATCTCGTTCTTCATCTTGACACTTGTTAGTGTACTCGTACCTACAATCAATCATGAGGAGACAACATCAAATCATAAACTTCCTAGTCTACCATGACATATGATCATTCAAATGCAGGTGATTGGGAGAGGCAACAAGGCTGTGATGTGTGATGATGGCTCCGGGCAACTATTGATGAAAACTACGCAAGAGTCACTAAGAGATGGAGACAGACAATCTGAGTTGACAGTGATTGTCTACAAGGTCTAGCTTAGCTGGGAGGGAAAATTGTGCAAATTTTGGGAGGGACAGTCGGGGCTGCAGGAGGGCTAGGTAGGTATGCTCTGTGCATTTTTCGGAATGAACAGTCAGTAGGGGATGGATAGCGAGATTTGTGAAATTTTCTAGAGGAACGGGTCGTGCTGCATGAAGGGTCAACAGGCAGGGATTGTGAAGTTTTTATGGGGAATTGCCGAGAGACTGGCAACTAGAACTACACAATTCCCAGAGGGAACTGGAAGGTATTTTCTCAGTCACTGGCAACACAAACTGCATAATTCCTGGAGGGAACATGCATTCTATTGCTAGGAGCTCCTGGCTGGGAAAACTGCACTGAGGCTAGGAGGTCGGCCTGCTGATCATCTCTGTGAAATTTTTGAGTTGTGCTAACTAATGGGCAATGGAAGGTCTGCTCGTGAGCACTGCCAATTTCTGAGATGAACAGTCGGTCGAATTTCTAGATGACTAACTGGGAAAACTGTGTAATTTTTTGAAGGAGACAAGGACGGGCACTTAGTGTCTATCCAGCATGTTTGCACAATTTCCTCAGTCAATTTAATGGGAGAGGTCAATGGACTCTGTGCAAATTTTGAGGGGAGTCAATCACGAGGTGACTTCCTAATCTGATTGTCCGGGTGGTCAGCATGAAATTTGATTGAGTTTCTTGTGGGTAGCGTAGATTGAAAGGACTAGCTTGGTGCTTTTGCATTGTTCTGGTTGACAGTCGACTGACTCGATAGTAGGGTGATGGTCTAGTTGTCAGTGAGGAGTCTGGTCATCATAACTTCGGCAAAAACGACTAAGTGTGTGAACAGTCGAAATATGCATAGGTGATCATACAGACACACACTCGCATGACTTGAAGACGAAACAACAGGACCATCCAAGTACCCATATTCAACATGACTGATCGACGATGCAAGAGACAAGCACGAAACTCGTGATTTATCGTTCATGATCGAGATGACACTTGCGCGACAGTGAATGTGACTCTGTGTGTGAGTGCGACAGATGATTTCATGGTGAACACAATAGACACATACGAAGCAAAGACTTTGAGCATGAACAGAACATGGTCAAAAGCATGACTTGGATGCCATCATGCAGAGACTTGGATGCAATGAAAAAGCAAGGTGAATGTAAAGACTCACACAAGCTCACAGGGTGAACCCGAGTATGTGTAATCATCAAGTGAAACTCTTCATGGGAGGCTCCGAAATTGGTGCAGGCCAAAATTTTGGAGGGCGGTGGTAGCCGCTATAACACTTGGTGACACACTGGTAGAACTATAGCTTCATTTTTTTTGGTCATTGCTAGCACAGGACCTTGGCCTTTCAGGGAGTATTGAATTGACGTGCAGGTTACTTTAGTTTCTCGACTTACCCCATGGACATATATGGTTCCCCATTTTCCTACTCAGTCAAACAGAATCAAAAGTTCAGCTTAGATCTCAATGTTTCGAATTTAGGAAGGGTAGTTAAGTTCGCGAGTTGAATATTTTCAGAGTATATGTTTTCATCTCTGGTGTTGCTTCGCTGCCTGCATTCTTGGACAGTACCCCGATAGAGTCATGCAGGAACATACACATTGCTCCACTACCAGCGAGCCTAGTCAGTACTCTTGTGGAGTTGCATGCTTTACATCTCTGTGCAGGAAGCCTTTCTCTTCTTTCGCCTTTGTATTTTTAAAGAGAACTGTGCATAGGAACTTATTTATTTTTGGGGCGGAAGAGGGATCCTATTTATTAAGAGAAGAAGAGGTTGTTCCTTCGGAGAATCATGCAAAACCTTTAACATAGGTTTTCTCGTTTAGATTTTTCTCCTTCTTCGTTTCTACTAGTTGGATTAGCTTAAACACAGAGAGTGGAAAGCTGAGTACAGGCATGGGGTTTCCCAGTGTGGACATAGGTTCACGGTTGGACCAAAGATTACCTTACAGATGATTCATATTTTCTATCAGGACTTCATCGGTCGAAGGTTGTAACCAAGCATAGAGAAAATGGACACAAAACGAGCCAAGTGTTGTAGTGTCAGAATTCTCTTCAAATTTTAGCCACATACTCTATTCAAAAGACATAACATAGTAATTGGCAGCACTTATTTCTGGAAATGAAAATAGTAATATATAAAAGAAACAAAATGAACATGAACAAAAATAGTAAGTAGAATAAAAAAACAAAAGCAAAGATAATAAGAAAAAAAACCAAATGAAACAACAAGCAGCAAGCAGACTATGTACATGGCACAGGCGTGGCTTGACCTACTAAAACTAGTGTTTGAGGACTTGGCCATTGACAGGAAGATTATCAATCCTCCCATCAAGTGATTGCAAATGATACGTGTGTGAGCCAAGTTTCTCGTGGACCAATGACGATCCACCGAGCTCTGTTACTGGAACCTGGTGGCATTCCATAAGACCTACAAGTGAAGACAACACCACTATTTCAGGGCATGTGTGCAACATGGGCTTGGATGATGGCACAGGGTAGTTGTTTTTATTTCGGGAAGGGTTGATGTTTTTGAAGTTGATCCGTAAGAAAATCTTCCCAAATTTCTTACATGCAGGATTTAAATTAGAAAAGCATATATGATGACGAAATTTGCAAGTAATCCAAACACTTAAAATGTTAGTCAATCTTTTCGGAAAAAGGAGGACAAACAACATGTATGTGTTACATGTTCTATGATGCAATGGCTTGTTTCCTCCTTTACCTGAAATCTCATGTTGGATTGCTCATGTGCAATGGGTACTCAGGTCATCATCCACTTATGCAGACCCATATTGGTACTGCTCGATCAAGTGGCCAACAGTTCGTTGCTGCTACAGTGTGTAACTTGTACCGAGATTGGCCATCTTCATATCATGGGGGGTTCCCAGGTTGCTCTGTTTGTTCATGGTGTTGGTCCTTCATGTGTTCAACACAAGTGCTTCAGCATCATAGTTTGTGACTTCGGACTTCAAAAAACTTGAAATCATGCATGGTTCATTGTTTTGGACGACCGAGATGCACTCGGTCCTTGAGCCATTGTGTGTTCCTAATTTGTCAAGAATCACGGCCGACAACTTGTATTTACATGGACCATTTGGCTTGATGGTGCTGCTGCAACTACTATTGTTGCTACTATTGCTACTATCAGAAGAAAAAAAACTATACAAGTTTCCTTATAATTAGTTGGGCGAACAAGGAGTCAAAACTACTTGTCTGGTGAGGTTGGATTAGGCCATGCAGGATGACACTCTAATGTATTTTCCAGGAGTCAGTTGCCAGACATGAGTTCTGCAAAATCTAGTGGCTTGTTCTGGCCATTAAAGGGAGTGACATTGTGTTTCATATACCTCTCGGATAACACCTGGATTTGGTTTCATCTACCCTTTTATGAAAGCCACATGTGAGATGAGTCTATGGAAAAGTGTCCATCCAACTTGTTGGACGAGTCTCTGCTCAGAAGCAGACCATATGCTTCCAGTATGTCAACAACAACTATCTTGATGCACTGGTGGACTGGACTATTATGGGATAGTTGAATGATCATGTCTCGTAGTTCACCAATGGTTGGTACTGACGTTCTATCAAGTTGGATGATTCTTGCAAATTTCTCCCTCCATCGTGCATTGATCTTCTTAGCAATGGAGAGTGGCATGGCATTGGTTGTCACGCCAAAATGAACCAAGAAGTTATGGAAATTATAGTTGAAGAGTTCAAATGAAAGCAGGAATGGGGGGAAACCTAAGTTTTCTTCTTCCATGTGGAGTGTATTGAGCACAATGGATAGTGACCCGAGAGTTGTGCCTGCTCCCTCACTGGTAGAGGCTGCGTTGTCTGTTGATGTTTGTCCCAACGCCTGCAGCAAGATATCTCGCTGACTCTGGACTTTGGCTAACTTGAACAAACTAATGTTTGCTCAAGTTTTCTTCATGTCATCAACTATGTTGTAATCCAGAGGTGCTAGACTCACCAAGGTGTTTGGGGTGGAACGGATGTTCGTGCTGTCTGGTGGAGTGTTTTGCAACTTGCTGCCTATGGACGTACTCTTATCTGCTGTTGTCTTCCTAGACTTGCTTTGTGTTTGTTGGTTTGAGGCAGCCAGTGGATCAACCTTCTTTATCAGTTGTCTCAGCTTGTCTTGCATCTCCTCAAGTGTAGGGGGATCCCCTTTACTCTTAAGATGGTAATGATCATTTTTCTTTTGGGGCTACTTCTCAGTGTTGGTCTTCAAGACTACTTTCAAGCACTGGTATGGATTCACTACATGCCTAGAACTTGCTGCTTTGTAAGATGCGACCTATTCGTTATCATCAGTGTATTCCGAATGCTCTTATATGTTGCCATCTGCATCGAGTGTATGAGTAAAAACAGAGGTAACAACTTGCTTGCAATCTAAAGAAGAGTTCTCGGGATGAAATTCTTCATGAAAGGAACGTAACTTATGATTAGCGTGTTGATCGAGTTGGAACATAGGCTTCTGTGCAAATTTTAAGTCGAATTGGTTATTGCTTGATGAGCTTGTTGATGAACTTCTTGCATGTCTTTGTCTGTGTTATCACTCAAGTTGTTCCCTTTGCCTTTCAAGGGAATGGCTGCTGAGGTAACCACTAACCAATCTTTTAGCTACACGTCCTAGTCTACCTGTAACCAGAGAGGGCTCTCTCTTTATAGTTTTCTTGAAATGGAGGCCTAATTTCTGGATCATTGTTGGTTTTGCCCCCACTAGGATTTTGGTTCCTCCTAAAGTTTGGATTCCTGTTAGCGTTATTTGGTGGTACCTCCCATGAAGACTTTCTTTCCACAGACTCTACCCTGTCGCCCAACCTCTTCCTACCAGAAATTATTGCATCTAATTTTTGGTCAAAGGCTGAGGGCTCCTCCTTAAAGGCAACTCTCTTTTCTAATCTAGCCCTATTCCTCTTAGCAATCAGGTTTGCCTCAACTGTCACAGCAACTTTCTGAGCTTCTTCAAGGGTTTGTGGGGCTCTTTCTTTTAGTTGGTAGGCCATGTCCGGGTCAAATCCATCTGGGAATTTATATAAGGCTAAGTCAGGGGGAGGTCTCAGGTTTTGAGGTATTGCATTATATACATTGTTAAACCTAGCACAGTATTCCAAAACTATCTCTTGAGGACCTCTTTTAATCATGTCATATTCACCAAGTATATGCAGAGGATCTTTCTTTTTCTGCCATCTGTTTGTGAAGGATTGGTAAAGCTCATCAGGGTTATTGATGGTGTTTGCAGGAAGTGATCTGAACCAGGTTCTCACATCCCCTGTTAAGCTTTGGACAAATATTCTCATCCTCACAGTGTCATCATCTATCTCATAATTTTCAAAATGATCTTGCATTCTCTTAGCATGCTGGATAGCTGAAAAAGGGCCAGTGGAGTCAAAATATGAGATTTTGGCCTGATAATCTTGCGGTAGGGCCACAGGATTGGCAGGTAGTTGCAGAGGTGCATACCTCATAGCCATATTCACAGGGTTTGGTTGATTCACAAAGACAACTGGGACAAGTGGAACCACGGGTACCACAGGGGTAATATGTATAGTAGATCCTAAAGTCCTAGTCAAGGGAGTATGTGTAGGGGATGAGGATGTAGGTGGAGGGCTTTGAGATGTAGATGGGGAACTAGGGGAATTAGGGGCGGAACGAAAAAGTACCTTGATTGGAGTGGATATGGGATTAGGGTGGACTGTCTCTCGACTAAGGTCAGCAAGATTATCTGGTTTTTGCTGCTTCTTAACGAGTTTGGAGATTTTATTAGTATTTTCAAAGACAGTAGGAGGGTTTGGGTCAGGATTAGCCCTAGTGTGCCGAAGATTCTTCTTGGGAGCCAGCTTCTGAGCTAGTCCTTTTGAGTTTTTTTAGGAAAATTTTATATATCAGGGACTGGATAGGATTCTTTGGAATGGTGTGTGTGTATCTGGAATGAGTATTGAAGATATCAGCTCTTCCTGGAGGCTGTGAGTGTCGGTACAGAAACAGCTTTAAAGGTTTCCTGACTGATATTCAGATTCTAAGTGTAATTTTGGCAGACATACAGTATGATCCAAATTCTGAAGTCCCCATCGGAGTCGCCATTATGTTATCACTCAGGTTGTTCCCTTTGCCTTTCAAGGGAATGGCTGCCGAGGTAACCACTAACCAATCTTTTAGCTGTAGGTCCTAGTCTACCTGTAACCAGAGAGGGCTCTCTCTTTATAGTTTAGCTTTGTTTGCTGAGCGTTTTAGACTAGTTATGATGCACTGTTTGTTTGATTTTGGTGGGTTGATGATTCCCTTTAGAACTGAAATACTGACTTACTGGACAGTTTGTTCCATTGGGCAATGGAGTTGAGATATTTGTGCTTTAGGGAATTGATATGTGGAGACAAAATGTTGCTGCAGAGCAAGTTAGGCATGTGTGAAAACAATATATCAGATTTGTTGGTGAAATGGTGGAAAAATTAGTAAGTGAAAGGCAATTAAGAATCTTTCACTATGCTAATAAAGAAAACATGAAAGTAATGCTTAAGAGCAGTTAAGAATTCTTAAACAGTATTCACCATGCTAGGATAAGTTGAAATATGAGCAGTTAAGAATTCATATCTATGGCTAATCCAGCAGAAAACATATTTAGAAAATAGAGATTGAGCATAGGGTGTTCGGACCAAATCCTAGGCTATTCTTTTTCTCCATTTACCAAGATTATGAAAACATGAAATAGTGGAAATAACAAGAAACACATACACAGTTAGAAGAAACTTATTGATTCAGCAAATGACACAGGAATTCTGCAACAACACAGAGCTTCTACATATCCATCTCAGACAGCATTGAAACCAGCAATCTCCATCAGCAATTTTATTATCAAAAGTCTTCAATATATATCAGAGCTCTTCAGAAAGAATTCTATTACAACCGACCCTCAATGCGTTATCTGAGGGGATATATATACAAAAATAGGGTATGAAAATATCTTAGTGGAGAGTTATGGTGCAATAAATTGCACCACCAACTCTCTTACAAAAAGTAAATGATACTTAAATGTAACTTTAAAGGCTGAGATAGCCGACATTCTTTTGTCCGGCAGACTTGACTTTTGGCTGTAAAAAAATAGGTGGTAGCAGTGCTTTAAATGCTGCGTTCATTTTGGCGTGATATTTGAGTGGATTGCTGAGTCACCTGTATGTTGCTTGCTGTACCTGTGTGCTGGCCTGTTCTGCTGACCTGTCCTGCTGACCTGTTTCTGCTGACCTGTTTCTGCTGACCTGTATCAAAAAGGTAAACAAGCAAAGTGGATTTATCTCGGAAAAATTTCCAACATTGCTTGCCACCAATCAGCCGGGGGTAACTGATGTCTTCTCATCTTTACCACTGTCTCATCTGCCTTTGTAAGTCTATAAAAATTGGGAGGCACCTCAAATAGATGATTAATCTCATGTTCTGTGAAGAATAGATTCTCCAGCTTGCCATAGAGGGTCTACCCAGACGGAGGCCCTGTTTCTTCTGTGGAGCTGCTGGAGGCTGTGATCTGGTTTTCTACATAGCTATTTACCCTTGTCATATAATGCTTATATGGCAGCAGCTGTCCTGTACCAGTCACTAGGCTTGGAAGTCCTTTGTCCTGCAAAATAGCCATTTTGGCTCTGAACTCATCTATTTCTTCTTTCATTTCCTGGCACTTCCTCTCTAGTGTCTGGGTGAAATTCCTCAATGTTAGTACCTTTTTGGCAGTGAGGATTGTCTCCGTCCTGCTGGCTATTTGTAAAGCAGTCAGTTCCTCCCTAGTGCGGTTATTAAGGAAGTGAATCATTTTGCTTGCCTGCTCAGGCATTATTCCCAGGGCTGTCCTGGCTCTCTGAATCTCTATGTGAGCTATTTCTATCAGCTCTACCTACTCAAAAATGGCTTGAATGGACCTCCATTGGTCCTGCATAGATTTGCAAATCTTGGCCCAAATAATCCTTTTTATTTCTGCTAGGGTGTTGCCCAGCATCAACTCCTTCTCTAGAGTTTTTACTTTGGCCTCCAAGGCCTTTATTTCTCTCTGTTTTTCTACCACAGTCATTTTTGACTTGTCATAACTGGCCTCCATCTTGGCCAGTTTTTCCTTGGCAGCATTTATTTCTGTGACCTGGCTCTCCAGCTCTTTGACAGCCTTCATCATTTCTTCCATGCTCAGACTGGATTCTGCTGCTGCTGTGGCTTCCACAGTTGCTCCAGTTGCTGATGTGGCTGTGGTAGGTGCTGGAGCAGTAGGAGGAGCTGTTGTTATTTGTGTTGGAGGGGCAGATTGGAGGTTTGTTGAGGTCTGTGGTTACTAGGAGGCAGATTCCCCTTGCTTTTCCTGCATGGCTTTTTCCAATTCTGCCTCCATCTGCAGTATCCTCTGGTTCATGACCAGGAGCAACTCCATAGCATTATCCACCTGTTTTTCTTGGACAAGCTCTGCTATGTCAGGATGGATAGTAGGAGGCAACTTTGCCTGCTTCCTTAATGCAGCTATATCATCCTCCTTTTTCTTTATAAGGGCCCTGACACCCTTTGGATCTTTTGGGTCATGCCCCAAATCAACAATTATATCCTCCAAAGTTTTTCTTCTGTTATCTTTGGCGGAGGAGGACAGCCTTTCTAAATCAAGTTGTCTATTGGTGTTTTTCAGTGACTCCTTTAGCTGATGGGCCAGCATTGCCCTATCAGCAAGTGTTGCATACACCATTTCCCCCGTTTGCTTGTGCAGCTCAATCTGATCCATTGGGTGTATGTCTTTGGCAAAGACCTCTAGATTAGTCTTGTAGTAATCTGTTGTGGTCTTTGGGTGTGGAACTTTGGGCCTCAGATGAGTGAATATCACCTTTTCTTCCTTGAGGTCAAAGGCAGCCATTAATCTTTGTTTCTTGGCTGGGGTTGTGTTGAGGAACTGCTCATATAGCTGCACTCTTAGCAGCTCATTTTGAACCTTGATCTCCATGAAACCCTCTTTGACTGTGGCCGGCTTCTGGCCCTGCTGTCTGGAGGAAGATACCTCCACGGTGTGCTGCTGAGCCTTTTCTAGCTGAAATGAGCTAGTGGCAGTCTGTTGGCTCGTTTGTTTTTCCCTGTTTTGGCTTTCTGCCAGCTCTTCACTTATATCTCCTTCAGTTTCAGGGTCTACCCTCGGCCTCTTGGCCTTCGGTTGCTGTAATGACCCTGTGGGAGGTGTGATTTCTTCTCTGTCCCTCTCTCATCATTTAGAGGGGTCTGCAATACTGGGTTTTGAATTTTTTCAGTTTGCAGGGGAGGGGCCTGTGCTGTTTGTTGGTCTTTTGAGGTACTAGGCTGCCCTGTTTCTGTCTCTTGATGTTCATCCATCTTCTCCTTTCCTTTTGTGGTGGTCGTTGTTGCTGGAGCTTGCTGGATGTCCTGTGTTGTCTGGGCAGTAGAGGTGCCTTCTCCTGCTTGGACTGTTTGCTTGAAGACCTGTTGACAAGAGTCCAAGTCAAGAGTTTTTTCCAAGTCTTTTACATTTTGCTCCATTATTTCTTCCTGAGTCATTTCTTCTATTATTGATCCAGGCACCCATTCATCCTGATTAGCAAATTGTTGTACTTGAGGGAGTGGGGTGTGTTTATAGGCTAGCAGCCTATATTTGACTCTCCTTGCACTGATGAAACCTTCAGGGTCATAAGGGACCCACCAGAAACTCCTCTTGAGTTTGAGTTGCTGTCCTAGTATTTGGTCAGCTTCTTGCCAACCATCTTTTTTGTTCATTGTGAATGGGCCTAGGTGGTCCCTGAATTCCAGGTTGGCCTTCTTCTTGGCACTGTGAAAGTGTGTTAGGTTGGAGTTTATAAGCTGCCTATAGTACTCCAGAGCAAATAACCTCATAGGGACATACTTTGGGAGCCTGTATGGGCAGAGCTCACAGCCATAAATTCTGATGACAGAGTGGTTTTGGTACAAGTACCAATCACCAATTTCGTAGCTTCTGGATAGCTGCAAAATCTTCTGCATATCCTTGGATAGTCTGGCAGGAGGAGTCCTCTTTAGTAGGCA
>APFE030823897.1:322959-348452 GCA_000404065.3 Pinus taeda | reverse complement strand
TATATCACCAACTACATGAGTAGTAAGGAATCCTCTCATACCATGGTGGTAATCTTAGTAGGTCAACATGTAATACAGATAAATTTTGCACATAGATCCTAACTGTCATGATTCTCACACCATTTCAAAGGTATCTAATTGTAAATTTGGTCTCCAAGGCCCTGTGAAAATGTGGAAAAGTTTTGGCAAAATCCCGTTAAAATGACCCTACAATCTAATTCCTCTAATTTTTCTGACTTTGAAAGCACTGACATATTTGAAAAGTAGTATAATGATCCAATATATATCATTAACACCTTATCGGTATATTTTGTACATAAATAACTAATTTCAATGATAGATTTGTGAACCTAAGAGAAAGTATGTCACTGGTAGTTGAAATACTTAAAATATAGACATGATTATTCAAAATATAATCAAGATATGAACTTAAGATAACAACAACATGAATCAAATATGTGTTTGTATATTTTCAATGGGTCTCCACCTCAAATCAAAATAGGGTAGGTAGATGGTTATGGTCCCCATCAAAGCCTACCAAATGATTTTTATTTACAAATATCTTCAAGGGTCATCTTGGAAATAAGAAAATGATCCAATTTTTTCAAAACACCAACCTTGACACTTTTGGAATTTCACCAACTTGAAATCACCTTAATTGATTCAAAATTCATCAATATTATGTCTTCAAATACATGAGTGATATTTTTTTTCTAGTGGATCTAATCTAGCAACGTCACCTTACTATTGTCTTGAATTCAAAGTATTATTTAATTCAACTCCTACAATCAAACTATCCCAACTAAAGATTCATTAATATTTTAAATTATATTAGTACTGAAACCCAATTTTATATGGAACCTACAAGTTCAAAATTTTGAATAACTCAAACCCCTAGGGATAGCTTAATTGGTTAAGTTCGTATAGCTAAAGCAACTCACAAATGGGAAAATTTGAGGCTAATTCTCCTTGTTTCCCTCGTGGTTAGGCTCTACTAATAAGTAGGCAATATGCATCCCTTCAGGTGGATTTTTTTGGATACTTCCTTGAAAAAAATAAAAGATAAAATAATATCACATATACATCCTTAGCCCTAACTTCAACCATAACATTAGAAAAGAGACAAATAAAATTAGAAACCTCAAATCTATCATTCTAACCAATTACCATACCATTAGAGAATCTTTGTGCATCCATACCAAAAAAATAAATCTCCTTCAAGATAGAGGAAAGAAACTCAATTGCTTTAGTCTCCCCATACATTGTCTCTTGGAACATAATCACATCCAACCTATACATATAAAGAAACATTCTGAGGGATAAATTTAGTAGGAAAACCCCATACCCTACTAACATTAAAGGACAAATAAATCATGATGTAGAAACCTTCCTATGGTTATATATTCTAGGTATCCATTGTATGGTCAATTATATTCCTATATTTAACTCCTTTGAGGCCTTCAATTTTGTTTTTGAGATATATGATTTTCTCCCCATTGGATCCATTAGATACAGTTTATAGTGCATCAATTCCAAAGCACCCTTAATCCTTTGTCCCTCATTTTCTAAGATATATTTCCTATGAGAAACATGACATACGAGATAAAAATTTGGTTATATAAGTATGCACAACTTGCTCAACATTACTGAGTGGCCTCCCTTAATGAAACTCAAGAGATGCATTTGAAACAAAATTCAAAAATTGATAATTCTTGAACTTCCATTAATGAAATACCACTAGGTGTAAGAAATATTTTAAGCTTCCCCTCCCAAATCTCTCCTTTATTTGATAGGGGTTCATACACACTTTACTTTATCAACCCGGGGTTCATACAAACTTGGAGGTGACAGTGCTATATGCATAGTATATGAAATAGTCTACTCTTGTCACTTCTCAACTCGAGAGATACACCACTAGGGTTTTTAAAACTAGTTTTCTATTGACGAGAAGGAGGCTTTCTACTAATAGTGAATGTAAAGTTATCTTTAAAGTAGAAAGTAAATTCTTGCCTATTTAAAGGAAATTATAGTGTTGAATAGGAAGTGTTATGAAATGACATGAAATTACCTAGCTAAGAATTAACACACATTACTTGCAGAAGAGACCTAAGTTAACCTTGCATTATATCATCTATCTATCTGGACTAAGTAGGCATGGAAATTATCCTAACATTGCTATGAATGATGTATGCATACACTAGATAAATATTGCATAAAAGAGTCTTTTGGTTTTCCATTTAGAAATGTAAATGCTAAGATAAGCAAGTTGATCTTTTGCAGGGGAGGAAAGTATGGGAAAATTGTTCCAAAATGGACTTGAGGGGTATTGAGGGCAATTTGAAGGCATACACTAGAATCTGATCATGATTTTTATCCAAAATAGTCTAGAACAGGCTGCTATAGGGTTTCATGTAGTTGCTACAGGATTTCGTGTAGTTACTATAGGATGTCCTGGTTTACTACAAGAAACTTAGTTGAAAGTTGTAGGAAGGCATGGAAGGTGAGAGGAAGTGTTGGGAAGATGTATGATGGTTGAATAAGGTATGTGGAAGGTGCACACTACCCAAGGATCAGCCCAAATCTTCAGGATGGTTGGATTTTCTCAAGGTGGCTATCCATAGTGGCTACAAAACATAAATATGAATTAGTGGTTGGTATGATTGGGAAAGTTGTGAAGAAGACTTACATGCTGATGGAATGAGTTCCTCCCTGCAGATCAGCAGCTCATGTAACAACACATATTATTTTCTTCATTCATTCACAACCTTATGTAAATGTGGAAAAGATGAGTTGAATTTGAGAAATTAATTTATTGATGGGTAATGGCTTAAATATATGGAATAGAATGCTTTCTAAAATACAAAAAAAAAAGAAACCAAAATGACAATTGTAGGTTCTTCTAAGAAATCATAAACAACTATACAGTCAACAGGAAATCCTAAGCTATGTAATAACCAAAAGATAAATATGCTTTTGGGGCTGTGAAAGTGGGTCCGTCAAACCATGATCCCATGAGGGAGATGAGGATGATACCATTATCATAAGCTTTTCTGAAGTACTTTCTTTTACTATTGTAAAAATGATCTACTTGTCACTCTAATGGAAGAAAAACTAACCAACCATTCAAAGACTTGCAAATTAAACAAAGCATATATAACTTCAGAAACTATCTATGATTCTAATCTAAGAATACATGTACAAAAGGAGGAACTTCTAATACTAGGATTGGGCCCCAACCCAAGAGTTTCAACCCTTTGAGTCAACTCAATGCTGGATCAAAGAAACCCTTTTCATTATCATGAAAATGTCAAAAAAAGCATGAGAATAACAGTCACAATATCTTAGCTCGAAATTTCCTCTTGCCTATCATAAAAATTCGAATCCTAATGAGGTCGTAGGCCTTTTCATTTATACAATTGAAGCTACAAACCACTTCCTAAAAATTAGGGTGGCTTGGCTTCCAAACATGAGATTGACTTGTCTTCACCCATCACTGGCTTGGCTGCTAATGAACTAAGTTGGCTTGGCTACTTGTAACTCTTAGCTGATGAGATGTGATGGAGGAATCTTTGAGTGATTGAGGAATTAAGGAGGGATACCAAATATTAGGTTGTGTTATATTATTTCAACGACTACCCCACGTGGGGGCAAAATAACCCTCCCTGTATGTTACGCCAAGGGGGTCAGAGTGGGGGCAGTAGCCCCCCGTATGTTACATCGAGTGGTCATGGGGGGGCAGTTGCCCCTCCTATCGGGGGCAGCTGCCCCCCTATCAGGAGCATGTAGGGGGCGGTACCCTACTGCATGGGGTCTAGGGCAGTGACCGAGGATTTTTTTTTGGACCCTATATTAGGTGGGAAAACCTACTTGTGTTTTTGTGCATGGATTTTGCACATGGTTTTGGGCATGATGGTTTTCTGTCCTTGGTATTTTGTAGATACGATCAAGGGAACTATGAATATGTTCTAATCCAAGGTTAATGGATTGAGGTTTATGGATGCTTCAACATGTATATATATGTATTGTAACATTGAAATGAGCATAATGAAAAATCAATCTAGTAGTCCCAGTTTTGGGGTCCAAGGGAAAATCTCTATGTATATATGTTTTATTCTCTCCCCTTATTTATTTTCTATTTTTTAGAGTTCGTATGTAGGTAACTTCTATACGGGGTTAAAACCTACACCAAATCTCCTAAAATCCCTCTTTCTTGTCTACTTCGATTTCACAAACTTAGATTAGCCCAAAACTGCTCAAAATCCTGTAATTAATGCACATCAAGCGACATGACATAACATCTCACCTTTACCCTTCTCACTAAGAAAAATATAATAAAATATGTAAAGAAATGTGATAAAAAATGATTTTAATAAGATGGAGAGTGGCATTAAGGCCCATATAATTTAACTATTGTTGAGCCTCCTCATCACCCCCCTACTGAAATTGTTGCTCATCCTATGAGAAACTTAGTCTATGTCCATATCTTTCATAGCTCTTGTCGCCTCTCTGACATCCCAGGCCTCTGTTGATGGAGTTTCCTCTTGTGGATAAAACCCTCCATGTTTCTCTATTTCCTCCCACTACTTTCTTTCCTCTTCCTCCTTTATACCCTCTAGCATACCCAATAGAAAGGTTGGACTAAGTTTCAAACTAGTTCAATTGATTTTGAGCCTCTAAAGTTCATCCTTACATAGTGGGGTCCTTTCTAGTGCATCTCTCATCCTCTTAAGGGAATGATACTCCCTGATCCTTAGGTTATATGATATGGTGCTCCATCTCCTTTGGCATGCTTGTTGGCTTTCATTGCATGGAAATCTCAAGGTGTTCTCAAAATGTGTGATTGCTTGTTCTTGTGTAGCTAGGTATCTTGGTGCAAGCTGGGGATCATTGGCGATGATTTTGTGGGTGCTAATGACAACCATTGAATTTATATATTTTTCTATGATGTAAAGGGGCTACCTATCTTCTCTTTCAAACAACCTCTTCACCTTCTTGGCCTTGGCCTCCTCATGATTCATCCATGATGCAAGGGAAATTATTTGTAAGTCCCCAAACATTGAATTGGGGTCCCACACATTTCAATCTATTAAGGCCAAGTTGTGCAAGTAGAATTCAGATATCTTGGCCTTATCCTCTAGGGTGCTCTTGTCACATAGTTCAATGAACTTCCTATAGTCTTGGGAAGGCATAGTCCCGTATTGTGCTAGTGTCTTGATATGAAATTGTAGCCATTGATCTTTGAGGCACATGACATATGATTTTCATGGCTTCCTTCACTGGAGTGCCTCCATGGAGAGGCTTTCCATGGTGGCCAATTGGCTCTCTTTTTCCTACAACTACCTCCTTATCCATGTGTTTTATGCCTCTAGTTGAGATCTCATAATTTTTTTCATGTCTCTTATCTTACTCAACTCTCTGCCCATCTCTAGTAGTTTATCTTCCATATGGCCCACATTCTCTAGTTTCTTTGATTTGGAAATTTTCATCCAACGACGTGTCCTTCCTCTCCCTTTCTGAAGATCAAAGAAGAGGGATGGAAGATTTATGTGGTATTACTCTACCTCCCTTAATGAATCTGTAATAATAGCTCAGATTGGGTTGTGGGATAGATTCTTGTAGCTCTTGGAACTCTCCCTCAGATGACTTTGGAGAAGTTACCCCATCCTGCACTTGTGTTGCTGCTTCCTTGCCTTCCCTCTATCCCTGCTATTCTTCTTGTAGATTTTTCTGTGTTTCCTGTAGTGCTAATAGAGTTTCCTGTGGGACTGTCTTAGGATCCCGTAGAAGGATTTTTCCTTTGTGAAATGGGGTCAAAGGTGCCTTTTCTTTTTTTGTTGATGTTGATTTGGTGATAGACTTCCTAACATACATGATGGGAGACTTTAGGGAAGCTTGTTTCGATGTTCCCTCTTCACATTTTATTTCCAATGAACCTAGATTTTCTTGCTCTTTTGGTCACTCCTCAATTGTGATTGGAGTCTTGGTGGGTGTTTTTGGCTTCCCTTATTTGATCCTAGTGCTCTACCTTGTTTTGAAATAGAGGGGAGTATGCCTCTGCCTTTTCCCCTTTGACTTGACAATTGTGCTTAGGGCAGTCAAGGTAGAAATTGCCTCCTTCTCAGTGGGTTCAAGAGACAACATTGGAGATTCCTCCCCTTCGTTTGTATGTTCCTAATGGCTTGCTTCTTCCTTCTGTTCTTTCTCCTCACCTTTCTCTTCTCCTTCTTCTTCTTTTGTTTCTTCCTCATTTGTTTTCTCTATTTCTGCATCCTTTTCCTCCTCTCATCGTTCTTCTTCCTCTTCTTATGCCTCCTCTTCAGCACTAGAGGTGTTGTCCCTATCATATTCAAGGGATTTTATTTCAATCAGATCCTCTCTATCCATGTATCTAAATGTGGACCATTGAATAGGGATTCTTAGCTGGCTCGAGGCATCCTCTAGTATTGGCTTAATAAATCCACGGTGTCCCAATTGTTGATGTTTTCCCTCTTGGACCTTTAGGCTCATGTTTATTATTGATTGCAACAAGAAGTAGGGTACATTGAGTCTTCTGTCAATGGGTATCTCCTCTCCAAATATCAACTCATGGAGGAGTATAAATTGGTATCCATAGATTATAATGAGCCTCCCTTCACAAGAGATATATTTGAGAATATGATAGCTCACCGCATTACAAGGATAAGGAAGGATTCCCTTATTATCCCATTGTTTTACTCAATTGGCTCTTCATCCATTAACAAGAAATTTTTCTTTGCAAAAGTACTTGTAGCCTTATCCTCCTTTATCCATTGCATCCCTTGAGGAAATGAAATGATTCTACTGATTACTTGAGGAGTAATTGTAATTGACAATCCCCTTACCATAGTAGTAGCATTGTTTCGATCCCGAGGGTTAAGTGTCATTGAAAATTATTCAGATACATCATCATCATACTCTCTCAGTAGCTCAAAGAATCGCAACTAGTCATGCCTTCTAAATATTTCTACCACAGGGGCATGAATGTGTACCCTAGATATCTTTGGTGGTTCCCTTCTATTAAATCTTCTTGTCGTGTCTCTTCTTTAGCTACATGATTGTACGTAGTTTGGTAGTATAACCTTAGTGTTTCTAGGGTGACTAAGAGTTTATAATATTTGTGGATGGTTGTAATTTATTTCTATCTCCATACAACTTTTAAATTTCACATAATTCTGTCTAAAACCCCAGGGCCACTATAATCACTTAGAAAACTCAGATTTTTTTCTTTTCCTAGATATTAATTCATAGAACAGGGGATATGGTCCCCATACCCTTCACTGTGATGCTTAGGATGAGGATAATTGTTGAACAATTGGACCCTATGTGCCCCCTTGCAGAGTTCTCTGTGAATTTCCAATGCTTCCTGTAGCTCCCTGCGTTTCTTGTAGTTGTTCTTGTAGTTATGTATCCTATAGGGTGGCTGGAATATGTTTTCTTCCTCAATGGCTCTCCAAGGTGGTCCCTGTCTTCTCTAATCTCGAAATGAACAAATGTCCTTGTCTTCTCTAATCTCGAAATGAACAAATGGTTCATGATAGTTTGGAATGTTTGATATTTATGGTCAATTCCTTCGAGCGTTGCATTCCCTAGCAGTGTACAGGATTTCCTCTTTGGGACCATTGGCCCACAGTTACTTATCATGCAGCCTCCCCTTGTAATCATCACCTACTCTCACACAACTTAACTTGACCACATTTTCAACTCATTTTCCTTGATGTGACATTCCAACGTGTCATGATGACTATGAGTTCACTTTTTGTTTTCAAGCTGAGGGTGGCTAAGTTAACTGGCCACCTCCATCTTATAAAATTCAGCCTTTAATTATTCCTACACTTTTGTCATATCGTACTTAGGGAGAATTCAGAGGAGGTTCCATACCTATAACTTCATTCGCTTGGTTGATGAATGCTGGAGGGTGACTCTGTTGTGCTTCTTTTGGTTCAGGTAAGTTGTTTTGCTTGGTCACTTTTCTATATATTTATTCCTATTGATGTGGTTGTATTCTTTGTTGTTGTGTGCAGGAACTTGGTCCCTATTGTTTCTATTGATCTCTAGATAGCATTCATAATGCCTACAGGGTGTTGGAAGCTCTTTAATTGCATGGATGGTGAAGGAGAATGCATGGAGAAACTGCTATTGTGATAACACATGCTGCTACATGGCTTCTTATAGTTACTACAAGAAATCCTATAGCTTCCTTTCTTCATCATTTTTTTTCTTTTCGTTTTCACATGGAGGAGGAATGGGTAGTGATTTGGGAGTGGAAGGATGGAAATGGAGGATATGGAATGGTAGGTGAATGAGGCCAATGATGGCATGACCATTGGGCTCTCCTTTTTTTGTATTTGTTTTTAATTTTTCTTAGTGGTTTTTTATGTACACAGAGGTTGGTATGGTCATGAGTTGATGTTGGGTGAGAGGTGGCGAGGTGTATCGTTCCCGTCTTCACCCTAGTATAGGATTGTATCATTATTTTCCAATCATGACTTCATTCCAGTAGTGTTTTAGGACATCCTGTAGTACTACAAGAAAGTCCTGTAGTAACTACAGGAAACCCTGTAGAAGCTAGAAAGTTGCATAAAAATTGGTTTTGGATGCCTGGAAGTAAGGATATATGATGGGGACATGGTAGGCATTGAAGATGTGAAATGAATGGAGGAAGAACGGGTGTGATGCCTAGCTTGCTGACCCTTGAACCCTGAGTCCTTGGTTTCCTTTAAAAGTGTGCACAAATCACATAATTTTATTATTGGGCAGGTTTGAGGTCCTTGCCATGGCATTTTGTTTTTTTTTTCTTTTCTATTTTTTTTTTAAAGACACATAGGTCACCTAAAAGGAGGTTTTCAACTTGTTTTCCTATCTCAGGAACCTTAAAGGGGGTTTTCACCTAGGTCCCTTTTTTTTTTTCATTCTTTTCCCAAAAATAAAAAATGTCTTCAAGAATTTGGTGAGCTAGAAGCTGAGACACTTCCAAGCACATTCACTTCCTTATTGATGGTACTGATGAACTCTTTCCTTAACAAAGGTCTTTTATAGGATTTCAAGCTGTATCCATTGACAAGCAAGGGGATACCTTCTCCATCAATGGTCTTTATTTGCACAACCCCATTGTGATGACACTTTTCTATCAGATATAGGCTTCGTCATCTTGTCATCAATTTTCTTTTGAGGTCCTTGAACCTGGAGTCATAGAGTAGAGCCCAATCTCCTTCTTGAAAAAAAATTCCTTTGATGTTTTTTGATGCCAAACCTTTCTTTGTGCATGAACAACTTCTATGTGTAGGAGGGCCTACATCCAAAATTCATCTAAACCGTTGAGCTGGAGAAGCCTCTTTTGTCGTGCCTTTGTAACATCCAAATCCAATTGTGATGCCATTCTCAAAGTGTTGTACTCAAACTCAATGGATAAAAGAGCCTTCTTCCCATAAACCGAGTCATAAGGGGTGAAACCAGTGGTTGTCTTCCAGGTTGTATTATAGGCCCAAGTGGCCTCCACTCGTTTGTTAAGCCAATATTTTCTACTACTGCTCACAAAATTGGTGAGAATTCATTCCAATACTCTGTTAGTAACCTCTACTTGTCCATTGGCTTGAGGATGATAAGAAGTTGACTTCCTGTGTTTGATATTATGCTGCCTAAAACAATTCTCAATCAGGTGTGATGTGAATTGAGCTCCCCGATCAGTGACTATTTCTCTAGGGTACCCAAACTTGTAGAATATATTCTCCCATAAAAAATCAACCACTTTTTGTTCTGTTGCTACGTAGACAACCTTGGCTTCAGCCCACTTTTTCAAATAATCAATGCATACAATTATGTACTTTTTCTGCCCTGATGGTGGATCAATAGTTCCAATGAAATACATGCCCCACTTGTCAAATGGCTCAAGAGACACTTAAGGTTGCAATGGAATTTCATCCTTGGGAGTAGGTTTCCCCATTCTTTGGCATTGATAACATCAACCGGTGTATCTTCTTGCATCTTGGTGGAGAGTGGGCCAGTAGTAAGTAGCTTGCAATACATTGAAGGTTATCGTCTTGGATGCAAAGTGACACCCACAATGCCCATCATGATAGACCAGAAGGATGTTAAAGACTTCTTCCTCCTTGACACGTCTCCTCAAAATTTGATCTGGTTCTAGCTTGAAGAGATTTCCCCCAATCCAAGTGAATGGGGCGCTCTTTCATATAATTCTACCTTTTTCCTTGGAGGACAGATTTGGAGGGAACTGTGTAGCCACTAAGTAGTTGGCTATGTCAGCAAACCATGGAGAGAGAACTGAAATAGAAAATAAATTCTCATCTGGCAGTTTATCATCAACCATTCCTTCCCTCGCCTGTAGGCAAGACAAGTCTAGCGAAAAATTTTGCAACTACATTTTCTCTACCAGGCTTATCAATGATAGTTAGGTCAAACTGTTGTAATAAAAGAAACCATCTAATAATTTTGGAATTCACATCAATATTTTTCATCAAATATTTAATATAAGCATCATCAATATGTACAAAGGTTTGGTAACCAATGATGTAGTGTCTAAATTTATTCAAGGAATGGACAACATCTAGGAGCTCTTTTTCAATCACAATATAGTTCAATTTAGCCTTGGACATATTTTTTCTAATGAAATAAATGGCATAAGGAAACTTTTCATTTATCTAGCCTAGAGCTTCTCCTATAGCTTTTTTAGAGGCATTAGCATGGATGTGGAAAGGAAGATCCCAATTTGGGCCTTGGACTATGGGTGTAGTAGTCAACTTGTCCTTTAAGGTTTCTAGGGCCTCTTGGCAGCTTTATGACCAACAAAATTCAGAGTCCTTGGCCAATAATCCAGACAGAAGTGAGTCTACTTTCTTTAAGTACTTTATGAATCTCATATAGTATCTAGCTAAGCCCAAGCAACTTTTGACATCCCTCTACTTCTGAGGAGTAGGGGCCCTCTTTATGATAACAAATTTATTTGGGTCCACTTGTAGTCCTTCCTGGGATATTGAGTGACCTAGAATAGTCCATGCATTAATCAAAACCTCAAACTTCTCAGGGCTAAGGGATAGGTTCATTTATATGCACTTATTTAATACTTTCCCCACGCTAAAGAGAGACTCCAAGAAGTCACACCCATAGGGATTGAAATCATCCATATATATTTCTACAGAGTCATGGACTAGCTCTGAAAAGATGCTCAAAACTGCCCTTTGAAAAGTCACAGGGGCATTAGATAATCCAAAAGGAAAGACCATATAATAAAAGGTGCCCTGAGGACAAGTGAAGGTGGTTTTATATTGGACCTCTAGGTTGATCTAGATCTAATTGTAACCACTGAATCCATCTAGGAAAGAGAAGAACTTCTTCCCTGCAAGAGCATCCAAGACTTAATCAATGAAAGGTAGAGGGAAATGGTATTTTTTGTGGCCTTGTTTAACTCTCTGGAGTCCACACAAATCCTCCATTTTTCATTCTTCTTTAGGACCAGAACTAAAGGAGACACCCACTCACTATGTGAGATGGGGTAAGTGAACCTGACATCCAACAACTTCTGTAGTTCTTCTTTAACTATGTATTTTAAGTTTGGGTTCATTCTCCTCTAAGGTTGGTGCAATGGCTTACAACCTTCCTTGATGTAAATTTGGTGAGTACAAACCACAGGGTGCACTCCCTTCATTTCCTTATAACTCCAAGCAAAGGCATCCATATGCTATCTTAGCATGTCACATAAGTACTTTTCCTGATGTGTAGAGAGGGGTTGATTTTCAATGTTTTAGCTAGACCAAATTCTATCATATTGAAATTAGTAGTACTTGAGTCATCTAGGAACAAATCAATCCAAGGAATATCTTCAGTTTTATTTACTAACTCATCAAGAGACATGGTGTTGGGGGGCTCATTTTGGAGGATTTGATCAATCAGGTTGTCTTCATCAAGTTGCCCCCCTCCTATAGTACCATATAGGGTACATATTGGGTAAGATGTGGCATGGTATAATTCATATTTCTCCTCCTTTTCCAACCATAAGGGTAATTCATGCTCTAGACATGGTTGAGGAGGGTACAAGACCAATTATTTGGACAAATTTACATTTTTAATGGTCATATTCCCAGCCTTGCAACTGATGTAAGCATGAGGAGTGGCTAGACATGTCCTTCCAAGGATGAGAGGATAACCATTGAACTTGTTCTTAGGTTGGAGACCTAAGAAGTCAGCAGGCTATTCCAAGGAATCAATGGAGACCATCACATCCTCAACAACTCCCTCAGGAGCTACTTTGGATTTGTCTGCAAGCTGCAAAGACTGTTGTGTCTTCCTTAATGATCCTTGGAGATGTAGTTTAAGCATAATTTCCTTAGTCATCACATTTATGGCAGCACCAAGATCAATTAAGGTATAGGGGATAATGATACCATCAATGTGCACATCTACCATAGGACTTGTAGGGTCTAGATACTTCGGGCAAATCAATCTCCCCAAAATTAAGTTAGACAACTGTCCAATGACATTAATGGTAGGGGTATATTTCTTTCTCCTCCCAGGATATTTGAAGCATTTCTCCTTGATTAACTTTTTTTATATGGGGACATCCTTGAAATCTTAGAACAGTTGTATTTTAACACAAGTTTTTAATTCACCTAGAAGTTCGGTCTCTTTGGGGTTGTGCTCGCTAGCATTAATTGGTCTTCTAGGAAAAGGAGGTGGGTTGGCTTAAGGAACACTCTATTCCTTTTCCTCTTCAAGCTCCTTAGGTGGAGATGGCGGTTTGTTATCTGGAAACACTCTTCCACACTTGAGGTTGATTTCTTGAATTTCCATAGCATAGGTAGGGTAGGATGTCTCTCCACTATAGACATCCTGTGCCTGCTTGTTGTTCAAAATTAGATTTGGCTGAGAAAGTATCTAAGGTTTCTTACGTGGAGCAGGGTGAAGAATTTGTGGTTGAGATGGAGGTGGAGGTAGTAAGGCTAGAGATTGGTTGTATGGGGGCCTCCACCACTATGATGATGTATTCCATTGAGGTTGTGGGGGAGCATATGGCTGAAATGATTGATTTGCAGTTTTGGAATGGTATTGAGGTGCAAAATACCAAGGATAAGCTGTGGACCATAAATGATGACCAGGATGACACCAAGGGGGTATGGATGCATTCTGGTTGGGGTTGTAATATGAATAAGATGCCCCTTGCATGCCCCACTGGTATGGTCGAGGTCCTTGAGGCCTCCATTGGTTGATATACCATTGTTGTTTAGTCACACCTTCAATTCGTTGATACAAAAATTTTAGTCCACGAAGAGAAGGGAACTTGTCCATGGAGTGGTTTTCCTCACAGACCAAGCAAACCTCTATAAGATTCAATGGACATTCATTTTTAGGGTGCCTCCTGGTTCATCTAGGGTAAAAGACAGGTAAGGCTCTTTGCACTTCCCCTTGTTTCCTCTTAATCTACATGGTGTTCATTTGTGGAGCAAGGGTATGCGACATCCCACTCTTAAAGTCTTCAAACATGTTCCTAATTTCACTTTTGATGGATGTTTCAGAGGAGGATGAACTTGCCAAAGTTTGACTAGCCCCTACCCTTATTTTTGGCTACCCAAGAATGATTTTTTAAAATTGTCTTGATATCATCGTAAGATAACTGGTAGATGTCCCCTCCTCGCAACATGTTTAGGGTTTCTAGGAGATCTTCCCTGATCCCTCTAAGAATGACTAACTTGAGTGATTCAAGATCGAGGGTGCATATATCCCTTTTGCAGCTAAGTTGAAACCTTTCCTCATAATCTTCCAAATATTCATCATGTCCCAAGGCCATTCTAAATATTTTCGTTTTGGTTTCTTTGGACCTACAATAATCCCTGTACTTGTTGTTGAAGGCTTGTTGCATTTGAGCCCAGGTAGTGATGTTGTCCCCAAGTAAACCCATGAACCAACGCAAGGTTGCATCCTTAAGGGTGGATGGGAACAACTTCAAATTCTAGTCATTAGAGGTATAATCATAAGTTTTGTAAATGAAAACAAACTCAAATAAAAAGGTATCAGGGTCTTCTAAGGTTAAGCCATGGAAGTGATGAAGGGCAAAGGGGCTTATGTTTTTCATCCTAGCATCTCTATTAGTTTCTCTAATGTGAAAATAATCCTCAGTTCTGTTTTCAGCGCCATTTCTATTTTCATCCATGGTATAGGTTGGTGGGGTGGGTTCTTCTTGTTCTTCTTCCCCAATAGGCTCTTCAAATATTTCTGGTTGTTTTCCTAATGGAACCTCTAGATCACAAGCATCGAAGAAGAGGGAAAGTTGGTTGTTTGATGGTGTGGGGGTATTTGGCAAAAAATTTCCTTAGTCGTCTCTACTCCTACACAATGTATGAAAGAAATTTGTTTTTTCTTTTAGGGTTATTTTCAGAACTACTTGTAGAATGGAAAGAAAGAAGAGATTGTAACTATTTTTTGAATGGAACTACTTGCAGAAATCGTAACTATCTATTGAATGCAAAACAAAAGGAAAGAAGAAATTGCATCTATTCACTGAATGTCAAAGAGAAAGGAAAGCATAAATTACATCTACCTAGACACCTCTCGGGCAATGACGCCACAAAGTGATGAGCCGTAGTATTGCAACAAGGATGCTACAACTCCTAGGGAACCAACTTTACTTAATCAACCTGGGGTTTGTACAAACTTGGAGGTGATAATGATATATGCACAACAGATGCAACAATCTACTCTTTTCACTTCTCAATTGAGGTGATAGACCACTAAGGTTTTTCAAACTAGTCTTCTATTGACTAGAAGGAGGATGACTACTGAGAGTGAATGTAAAGCTATCTTTAATGCATAAATTAATGCTATCCTATTTTAAGGAAATCAAAGTGATGAATAAAAAGTGCTATGAAATGTCATGAAGTTACCTAGTCAATAATTAACACACATTACTTGCAAAAGAGACATAATTTAACCTTGCATTTTTTCATCTAGCTAGCTAAAATAAGTAGGCATGGAAATTATCCTAACATTTCTATGAATAATGTACTCATGCACTAGCTAATTATTGTAGAAAAGAGTATTTTTGTTTTTCATTTAGAAATGTAAAATATAAGCTAAACAAGTTGATAATTTGCAGGGGAGGAAGGTATGTGAAATCTGGTCCAAAATTGCATTGAGGGGTATGGGGGTCAAGTTGAAGGCCTACCCTAGGCTTTGATCATCATTTATGCCCAAAACAGTCTAAAATGGGCTACTAGAGGGTTCCCTGTAGTTGATACAGGATTTCTTATAGTTGCTATACAATTTTGTGTAGTTATTATAGGATGTCTTGATTTACTACATGAAACTTAGTTGAAAGTTGTAGGAAGATAGGGAAGGTGAAAGGAACTGTTGGGAAGATGTATGATGATGGAATAAGGTATGGGGAAGGTGCACACTACCCAAGGATCAACCCAACTCTCCAGGATGGTTGGATTTTCTCAAGGTGGATATCCACGGTGGCTACAAAATAGAAATATCAATTAGTGGTTGGTAGGATTAGGCGAGAGGTGGAGAATACTTAAATGAGGCTGGTGGAATGATTTCCTCCCTACATATCAACAACTCTTGCAACAACACATATTCTTTTCTTCATTCATGCACAACTTTATGTAAATAAGGAAAATATCAGTTGAATTTGAGAAACTGATTTATTGATGGATAATTGCTTAAATATATGGAATGGAATGCTTTCTAATATACAACAAACTAAAGAAACCAAAATGACATTTGCAAGTCCTTCTAATAAATAATAAACAATGATATACTCAACAAGAAATCCTAAGCTATGGAATAACCAAAAGATAAATTTGTTTTTGGGTTGTGAGAGTAGGGCCCTCAAACCATGATCCCATGAGGGAGATGAGGATGAGACCACTGTCACAATATTTTCTGAAGTATTTTCATTAACTACTATAACATTGATCTACTTCTCCAACTAATGGAAGAAAAACTAACCAATCATTCAAAGACTTGTAAAATACACAAAGTAGAGATAACTTTAGCAACTAATCTATGATTCTAATCTAAGAATACGTGTACAAAAATAAGAACTTATGCTGCTAAGGTTGGGCCCTAACCCAAGAGCTTCAGCCCTCTCAGTCTACTCAGTGCTAGATCAAATAAACCCTTTTCATTATCATCAAAATGTCAAAAATAAGATGAGAATAACAGTCACAATATCTTAGCTCAGAATTTCATCTTGGGTATAATAAAAATTCAAATCCTAATAAGTCCCTAGGCCTTCTTATTTATAAAACGGAAGCTACCAACAACTTCCTAATAATTAGGGAGGCTTGGCTCCCAAAATCGAGATTGACTTGTCTTCAACTATCACTGGCTTGGATGTTAATGAACTCGGTTGGCTTGGTTGCTTGTAACTATGAGATGATGAGATTTGCTGGAGGAATCTTCATGTGGTTGAGGAGTTAAGGAGGGAGGCCAAATCTCCTAAAATCCCTCTTGCTTGTCTACTTCGATTTCTTGCACTTAAATTAGGCCAAAACTACTCCAAATCCCTCAATTAATGCACATTAGGTGACATGACATAAAATCTCACCTTTATCCTTCTCACTAAGCAAAATATATTAAAATGTGTAAAGAAATGTGAGAAAAGTTGATTTTAATAAGATGGAGAGTGGTATTAAGGCCCATATAATTTACCTATTAATGAGCCGCATCACTAGTCATGGAGCTCATATGTATCTCCTCACTTTTCTCACCTCCACTTGAGCATCCCTCCTCAGATTGTCTCTCATTCCCACTATATCATACAACAAGTATGGGACATTCTTCATCTCCTACATATTCATTGAAGGTCCTCATAGAAAGTTTCATTTTTTTCTTTGGGTTGCATTTTGTCCACCCTTCGATGTTGGGGTTCCTTTATCCAATGTGACTATTCCTTCTATTTGTAATGGTGACCTACTACAATGCTCAATGTCATCACGATGACAAAGGTTGAGTGTGAATTGGAGGCTTATGTACTTATTTCTGTGTCGAGACTTTTGCATGACATTTTTATGCCCATTTCACCTTGTCACTCAATTCAAGATTGATGCCATCGAGGACGAGGTTTGCATTAAATGTTAGGGAATTTTGGATTCAAATGTTCTTGATGATCTTGTTGACTAGATTCTTGACATTTGGAATACAAAAATCTGACATAACCAGTACATCTATATAATGAATTTATATTGGCATGTGATTCTTATTCTAGGGAAAGTACTCGTGCATGGACTAGATGCAATGGATAACATTATCGACAAAATGGATGAATTGAAGATGTTGTTCATGGAGGTAAAAGGCCATCCCCCGATCTAAAACTGGGCTTTCCTCCAAGCTCGGTAGTAGCACTACAAAGTAATAATTAAGGCTAGCCCATAAACATTGAAACTTCCTTCTCTTCATGACTCCTAGGTTCATTTTGTTTGTTTCCTTGTCATGAATGTTTAGTCATCTATTGTACTATGTTATTAATCTCTTGGATGTTTTCCCTACTACAGGGAAAACTCTTAGAATTTATAGTTTAATGCTTCAATCATCATCAATTTTTTAATTTTTTTGGAATGAAACAATTAGCTAGTGCACCTAGTGAAATTAGTAACTTTATAATAAGACTACCTCTATTTCACCAAGTAGAACATAATATTCCAAATTACAACCTGTCTCAAGATATTTGATCCCGCCGCAGAACGAAACAGAAACGTGTGCCATACCACTTAAGCTATGCTCCTTCTACACCCATCAGTTTATTTATTTTGACAATGAATAAATCACAATAAATTAGTTTGTGTTTTGTTTCCCAAGTGGTAGGCTAGAGAAAAATAAGTATCTATGGCTATTATAATTTTGTGAATGATCAAATGGAAAATTCAATGTATATGTCAAAGGGACATAATCTTATATTGAGAAGAACAAATAATAACTTGTATTAAATATTGAAGATTACTAAATTTCCTACTAAATATGCTATAAATTTATAATTTCATTTTGTAATTAATATTTAATTCTTTAAAATTTATTTTATAATTTTATATTTTTTTAAAAACAAGTCCATGGGGTTTTGGGTACACGGTGATCGGGTGCTTTGTTAAGGCACTCCTTGATATGAAGTCACCTGTGCAATTCCTCACCCCAATTAGAGTGATATGTTGGACATGTTGAAAATGTAGTCCTACCAAACTTACAAAAAAAAACAAATGAATCACATTGAATGATTCGAAACATAACTAAAAATTCTTATGTAATCTTTCTGAAAAAAATTGCAAAATAAACAAAAATTCATATTATTTTTTAAATAAAAAAATAAAATTCAATATGAATAAAAATAAACTAAATTTAAAAAATAATTACAAGTTTATGAGAGAGTTTTTTCGGCGTAAATCATATGATATTTCATTTGTTGACGCGTTTCGAACCAACCATTGTGGTTCATCGTCGGGACAGGGTGAAGAAACAGATCTATGTTGCATGTTAAATAGACAAAGCAAAACATCCCACGTCTATAATTTTTGACTAGGCAATGCCTATATAGACCAGGATAATGGAGGAGTCTCTGCATCTTTTAAGAAACGCCAGATCTGGCTTCAACTTTGAAATTCAAATTGATGAACCTTGGTTGCAATGCCTTTTTCGTGCAGGGATTCAATTATTGAATTGAGGCTTCTGTGATCCATGTCAAGCTTATGAGAGAGTTTTTTCAGCGTAAATCACATGATATGTCATTTGTCGACGCGTTTCAAACCAACTAGTGTGGTTCATCGTCAAGAGAAGTTGAAGAAACAGATCTATGTTGCATGTTAAACACAGAGAGCAGAACATCCAATGACTATAATTTTTGACCAGGAAATAGCTATATAGACTGGCATAATGGAGGAGTCCTTGCATCTTTTAAGAAATGTTAGAATTGACTTCAAGTTCGAAACCTGCAAGGTTTCCCATTCGAATTGATGAACCTTGGTTGCAATGGCTTTTCCATGCAAGGATTCAATTGTTGAATTGGGGCTTCTGTGATACATATCAAGTTTATGAGAGAGTTTTTTCGGTGTAAATCACATGATATTTCATTTGTCGACACGTTTCGAATCAACCAGTGTGGTTCATCGACAAGTTGAAGAAACAGATCTATGTTGCATGTTAAATAGACAGAGGAGAACATCCAACTGCTATAATTTTTGACCAGGCAACGACTATATAGATCGGGATAACGGAAGAGTCTCTGCATTTTTTTTAAGAAACGTCAGATCTAACTTCAACTTCGAAATCTGCAAGCGTGTTCGCTCAAATTGATGAACCTTGGTTGCAATGGCTTTTCTGTGTAGGGATTCAATTGTTGAATTGAGACTTCTGTGATCCATATCAAGTTTAGGCATTCAATTGTTGAATTGAGGCTTCTGTGATCCATATCATGTGATTTACGCCAAAACAACGCTCTCATAAACTTGATATGGATCACAGAAGCCTCAATTCAACAGACAATTACAAATTAAAAACGATTTAATTTAATTATTCTAAGTTTTAGTATTTTTATTAAAATTAAATAATACAATTTCTTGGATTAAAATTTGTTTTTGTGGGACTTAAAATGTTTTATTGAATACATAAATAAATTTAATGAAACTTTAATAAATCTATAGCATTTCAAATTTAATGGAATATATATATATATATATATATATATATTTATCTTTATATAACTTTTTTCGTCAGGGTTTTTGAAATGCCACATGCCTCTATTTAACCCCTTGGCTTTACTCATTTGTGCAGCTCGCAGAAGGCCGTGGCTGCTTCCACTAGTATGTAGAACTCTCGCGTGGAAGGGCAGGGAATGATCCTCTCATAATCATTTGCACCCACACCTGGCACAATGTTGCGTATCCATCACTGAAATCCAACGATCCATATGTCGGGTTCATCACGCTACCTTTTCTTATAAAAGAGACCTGAACATAGCTGCAGCACTGGAGATACAAGCTATGTTTATGGCTTCTGTAGTGAGGACACTATGCATTGTATAGCCGGTTCACCTTGTGTGTTTATGTGTAACGGTAACAGTATTGCATCTAAACAAAGCTTTGATATATGCATTGAGAATGCAAGATACATTTCTGATTAGGGAAGACGAGTTGTATATCGGGGGTTTACAAAAGTGGTCTCTCTATCAAATGTCACAACTTTTAAAAAGCGAGAACTTAAAATATGGAGCCTTATGTTTGCAATTTCTATGTGCATATCATATAAGAGTTTATATGGATTTGTGTATATTATTCTCGATTGATGGGTATTGCCAGGCCTCAAATGCTTGTGGCCATTTCTTATGAGATTGGCCAGCCGAGGGCAACCATAGAACTTTGCTAAGGAAATAGTGACATTTGCCTGAGACTTTATTGTGCCGATCCAGTGCAACTATGGCCTGGTATTGCAGTATTCGCTGCAGCCCTTTTGCAAGAATCAGCGGTAATTGCAGCTCATTTCATTATTTAATCTAACAATACAAAAGCAATAACAGATATATTACATATTAAATCCGGAATTGAGTAACCAAATATAGGTAATCAGTAACAGAATTGCAAATAGGCATGATTCGACCGATATAGAAATGTGGATTTGGTGGGTTGATATCAAAATAAATCGGTTTGTTAATTGCCAACGGCATGATTAAAGCGTTTGAGGGGCCCTGACGCAGTCAAAAGAGGCGCGCAGTGCATAAAAAACAAAGCCTTCGGATGCCATTTCTATTACCAAACGCCATAACAGTTTTGTTCTGTTGTGGAAAGGACATGTTACTATAATATTATTTTTTATCTAACATAACTGAACCTTCTGAGTTCAGTGAATCTGTTCCCACGACTTTTTAACTAATATATCTTCAATGTCGCAGTATGAAAATGACATATCAATATAACGGCTAAGAATGAACAAATCAGTTAACGTTGGAGAGCGTAAGGGTACCGGCCCTCGCCTTCGTCCTGAAATCTTTACTTTTAATATTCATATTCTATAATTTCGTGACTAATTTGTCTGGTTCCTTATCAAAATTTATCCACTCCAATCGTCAATGTCTGGCTCATTTTTTCAGCATGGGACATTCTGTAGCTTTATTTCTTCTCTGCTCAGAAACGCATTCTAAAATCTATCCAATTAACATGTACGCATGCATCAAATTATATGAATTCTATCAAATAATAATGTACAGATTTAACGCTTGTGATCATAATTACGATGAAAATATTTATTTATGCACAATCCACAAATAAGTAATTGTAGGTAGAAAAGTTAAGCATATTCGTTTTTATATAATATTTCATCTACATCTAAAATGATAATAATGTGGCTTAGAAGTAAATCTTTTTATTCCCAAATATAATGTGGCTTAGAAGTAACTATTTTATCATCAATGCATTAAACTTTGGAATGGGACTTATGTACTATTTATAGGAAAATAAATTCCCTTATAAATCCATTTTGTTGTAGATTTTATTATTTTTAATAATGTTTCTAATTTAGATAGCTTTATTTTATCCTTTAAACTTTAATTTAATGAAATATTTTTTATTTTTTAAATATTTAAATCAACTAATTAACTTATACTCGTAAAGACTCGTGATAAAACATCTCTCATCATATAAACCATATACGTTATAAATATTACGTTTAAATGATGACATTTGCTCTTCTTTAATGGACCAAACATACGCCAACACTGATGCCATACTTATACCATGGGCCGAATATTTATTATACCTTCCGACGGCTAGGTATATAGCGATGGATGAATGGTCACCCCCTATACATGGTCACTCAATTTAACCAATGTTTTTTTAAAAATATTTTATTTAAAATCATTCAATTTTTTTTAGTGGACAAGCAACTTAGGACTCTTATTGCAGTTTTTGCGAATTTTAAGCTTAGGTTGAAACCTCAGGTTGAGATAAAATATATGGAATATGATAAACAGTTAATTTTAACAAACTAATGCTAAGCTTCTAGCATTAGTCTAATAAATTTTTATTTCATTGCTTAATATTCCGTAGCCATTTAGCTATTTTGTGAATCCTAACTTGTCCTTGTAGGTGTCTGTGAACCCTAATTTATACCTGCTTCCCAGAACTTGCATAATGATTTTCCAAACATGTGTTAATTCAGTCCTTCTTTTTCAGGTACCCGATTTTGAGGGGCTAGATGACGATTATTACATGCTCGTTCTTTCAATTCCTTAGCACGGCAAGCGTCACACTATTGTTATTATAATAGCATATCACAACATATCAACACAATCTTCCTCTTCATACATATTTGGGTACACATAACAACCTGTCCCATACACAATTTGATGGCAAGGATTGAGGCCTTTGCGCTCTACATTTTCCTTTTTTTCTACATAAAACAGAGGGAGCGACAGTAAGAAGAGGAATTTGTTGGAATTTTCTGTTAAATTCCATAACAAACAGACAACACAAAAATGCTCTGTTTTTACACAGAAAACTGATAATTTCGTTTTTTGGACTTGGTGTTGCAGCAACAGGATTCGGTGTTGCAGCAACGCTGATCGTGGTGTTGCAGCAATAGGAAATAATACTCTGTTTTTGTTAACACAGAAAAAAATAGAAAAATTGCTTACTAGAAACTGTGTTGCGGCAACACAGTTTGGTGTTGCAGCAACACAATTTTGACGCTAAGTCACTTTAAGAAGTTGGGCGTCAAAATCACTTATAAATTTACAGTGAGACAATTGACGCTTGGTGTAATAGCAACTAAAACAAGGGGTGTCAAATCACTAATAGACTTACAGAGTGAAATCAAAGTGCTTTTGACACTTTGTGTAACAGCAACAGAAAATCAGCAAAATAGTAAACTTGTATTCATGAACAGTGAACAAAACTGATACAATAAACTTAACTGTTACAAGAGGAATGCTTCAGTTCCAGAAATCGATTTTCTCTATCTCAGAAAATCGCAGGTTCAGCACTTGATGTGCATTTACAGAAGAGACACACTCTTGTTCTTCTAACCTTCACTCTTTTCTCTCAGAGTACAAAAACAGAATTGTTATTCAAAAATTCTTTTACTCACACAGAAAACAGAATTGCTGTTCTTTTCTGCTTATGCTGCCTCTCTTGCACTTGAAAAAACAGAACTACTTTGCGTTACATTTATAGGAAAATAAAAATCTGATTAAACAATAAACTAAGTAAAATATCTGCTGATATTTATCTTTGTATTTATTGCAGAAGGCGGTGATGCCTTTTCAGCGAAAATAAGACGACTGTCTGCAGGGGATTTAATTTCTGAATTTAATGCTCAAAATTATCAGAAGACTTTGCGGCACCGAACAATCTGAAATAGCTGCTATAGATCAAATCTTTGTTCAGCATTTATGTGATGCAATTGGAATTAAATTCCAACACTCCCCCTTAATTTCAACTGCTGCATACCCAGGCATTTTCTGAAATGATCAAAACCTTTCTTTGGCAATGGTTTTGTCAAAATGTCAGCCAGCTGATCCTCTGTTATGCAGTGCTGCAAAACAATCTCACCATTGTTAACCAATTCACGTATGAAGTGAAATTTGGTATCTATGTGCTTTGTTCCATTATGAAAAATAGAGTTTTTAGACAAAGGTATTGCTGAGCTATTGTCACAGTAAATGGTTGTGCCATTTTCCTGTTCATGACACAAATCTCTGAGAACTCTTCTCAGCCACACTGCTTGGCATGCTGCTGCTGTTGCTACCACATACTCTGCCTCTACTGTTGATAAAGCCACAACTGGTTGCTTCTTCGAAGCCCATGAGATGGCTCCCGATCCCATATGAAACACATATCCTGATGTGCTTTTCCTATCATCAACACTTCCAGCCCAATCACTGTCCGTGTAACCTGTCAACATGAAACTTTCAAAAGAGGAGTATAGAATACCAAACCCCTTCGTTCCATTGACATACCTTAGAATCCTCTTGGCTTCCTGCCAATGAGTCTCCTTCGGTCTTTCCATAAATCTGGAGATTAAACTTACAGCGTGCATAATGTCCGGCCTAGTTGCAGTCAAGTACATAAGGCTGCCAACTATGATCTTGTACAATTTTGGATCAAAATCCTTGCTGCTGTCTTCTTTGGTCAATTTCAGCCCCACTACAGTTGGAGTCATAGCTGCCTTGCTGTTCTTCATGTTAAATCTCTTCAACACAGCTTCTACATATTTGTCTTGAGAAATGAAAACACCATTTTCACTTTGGTCTACTTCAATTCCAAGAAAATATCTTAAGAAACCCAAGTCAGTCATTTCAAATTCACTTTTCATCACTGCTTTAAAATCAGCAATGAGAGAAGCATCATTGCTAGTAAAAATCAGATCATCTACATATAAAACAAAAATAATAATCTTACTGTCATTTTCCTTTATGTAGAGTGTGGGTTCACCATCACACTTATCAAACCCATTCTCAATCAGATAAGCATCTATTCTGTTGTACCATGCTCTTGGAGCTTGCTTCAGCCCATAAAGATCCTTCTTCAGTCTGCAAACTTTATGCTCTTGGCCAACAACTTCATAACCTGGAGGTTGTTCAACATAAACCTCTTCTTTCAACACTCCATTCAGGAATGTAGATTTAACATCCATCTGATAAATCTTCCATTTGTATTGTGCTGCAATAGACAACACTGTTCTGACTGTTTCCATCCTTGCTACTGGTGCAAAGCTTTCATCATAGTCTCTACCTTGTTGCTGCTTGTAACCTTTCACAACAAGTCTTGCTTTGTGCCTGTCAATCTTGCCTTCAGCATTGCTTTTGGTCTTATAGACCCACTTAACTCCAATGACATCTTTGCCTTCAGGGAGATCCACTAACTCCCATGTTTTACTCTTTTCAATTGCACCAATTTCTTCATTCATTGCTTCAATCCATTTATCTTCATTTACAACATCTTCAAAATGAATTGGGTCATCAACATGACAATATAAAACGAATAATGAATTCAGACCAGTATTGGTACTTACCTCTCCTTGTTCATAAATCTCATTCAGATTTCTGAATCTCGGTCTTCTTGGTGTGTTGGAAGTTCCATCCGAACTTGAGGGTATTTCAGATCCCTGTGGTGTGCTTGAAGAAGCATTGCCTTGACTTCTTAAGGTTGTTCAAATTCCATCTTGTGGTGTGGTTTGCTGAATTTGTTGTGGTGGAGGAGGAACCATCAAGGAAGGATTATTTGCTGCTGTCCCTTCATGTTCTTCTTCATGAGACACAATTGTCTTCACATTCACTGTTCTTTCTAAGCTTCCATCCCAAGCTTCATCTTCAATGAATTGCACATCCCTGCTTACAATCAATTTCTTAGTGGATGGATTATAGAGTTTGTATGCTTTTAACTCATCACAATAGCCAACAAACACACACTTCTCCCCCTTACTATCAAGCTTTCTCCTTAGCTGATCTGGTACATGTGCATAAGCCACACAACCGAATACTCTCA
>APFE030823897.1:304248-319000 GCA_000404065.3 Pinus taeda | reverse complement strand
GCTGCATACCCAGGCATTTCCTGAAATGATCAAAACCTTTCTTTGGCAATGGTTTTGTCAAGATGTCAGCCAGCTGATCCTCTGTTTTGCAGTGCTGCAAAACAATCTCACCATTGTTAACCAATTCACGTATAAAGTGAAATTTAGTATCTATGTGCTTTGTTCTTTTATGAAAAACAGAATTTTTAGACAATGCTATTGCTGAGCTTTTGTCACAGTAAATGGTTGTGCCATTTTCCTGTTCATGACACAAATCTCTGAGAACTCTTCTCAGCCACACTGCTTGGCATGGTTGCTGCCACATACTCTGCCTCTGCTGTTGACAAAGACACAACTGGTTGCTTCTTGGAAACCCATGAGATGGCTCCCAATCCCATATGAAACACATATCCTGATGTGTTTTTCCTATCATCAACACTTCCAGCCCAATCACTGTCCATGTAACCTGTCAACATGAAACTTTCAAAAGAGGAGTATAGAATACCAAACCCCTTCGTTCCATTGACATACCTTAGAATCCTCTTGGCTTCCTGCCAATGAGTCTCCTTCGGTCTTTCCATAAATCTGGAGATTAAACTTACAGCGTGCATAATGTCCGGCCTAGTTGCAGTCAAGTACATAAGGCTGCCAACTATGATCTTGTACAATTTTGGATCAAAATCCTTGCTGCTGTCTTCTTTGGTCAATTTCAGCCCCACTACAGTTGGAGTCATAGCTGCCTTGCTGTTCTTCATGTTAAATCTCTTCAACACAGCTTCTACATATTTGTCTTGAGAAATGAAAACACCATTTTCACTTTGGTCTACTTCAATTCCAAGAAAATATCTTAAGAAACCCAAGTCAGTCATTTCAAATTCACTTTTCATCACTGCTTTAAAATCAGCAATGAGAGAAGCATCATTGCTAGTAAAAATCAGATCATCTACATATAAAACAAAAATAATAATCTTACTGTCATTTTCCTTTATGTAGAGTGTGGGTTCACCATCACACTTATCAAACCCATTCTCAATCAGATAAGCATCTATTCTGTTGTACCATGCTCTTGGAGCTTGCTTCAGCCCATAAAGAGCCTTCTTCAGTTTGCAAACTTTATGCTCTTGGCCATCAACTTCATAACCTGGAGGTTGTTCAACATAAACCTCTTCTTTTAACACTCCATTCAGGAATGCAGATTTAACATCTATCTGATAAATCTTCCATTTGTGTTTGGGCTGCAATAGACAACACTGTTTGGACTGTTTCCATCCTTGCTACTGGTGCAAAGGTTTCATCATAGTCTCTGCCTTCTTGCTGCTTGTAGCCTTTCACAACAAGTCTTGCTTTGTGCCTGTCAATTTTTCCTTCAGCATTGCTTTTGGTCTTATAGACCCACTTAACTCCAATAGCATCTTTGCCTTCAGGGAGGTCCACTAACTCCCATGTTTTACTCTTTTCAATTGCACCAATTTCTTCATTCATTGCTTCAGTCCATTTGTCTTCATTTACAGCATCTTCAAAATGAATTGGGTCATCAACATGACAATATAAAGCGAATAATGAATTCAAACCGGTATTGGTACTTACCTCTCCTTGTTCATAAATCTCATTCAGATTTATGAATCTTGGTCTTCCTGGTGTGCTGGAAGTTCCATCCGAACTTGAGGGTATTTCAGATCCCTGTGGTGTGCTTGGAGAAGTACTACCTTGACTTCTCAAGGTTGTTCGAATTCCAGCTTATGGTATGGTTTGCTGAATTAGCTGTGGTGGAGGAGGAACCACTAAGGAAGGATTATTTGTTGCTGTCCCTTCCTGTTCTTCTTCATGAGAGACAATTGTCTTCACATTCACTGTCTTTTCTAAGCTTCCATCCCAAGCTTCATCTTCAATGAACTTCACATCCCTGCTTACAATCAATTTCTTAGTGGATGGATTATAGAGTTTGTATGCTTTTAACTCATCACAATAGCCAACAAACACACACTTCTCCCCCTTACTATCAAGCTTTCTCCTTAGCTGATCCGGTACATGTGCATAAGCTACACAACCGAATACTCTCATGTGAGTGACTGTTTGCTTTTGATCACTCCATGCTTCTTCTGGTATTTTGTTCATGACAACTTTAGTTGGGCATCTATTCAAGATGTAAACTGTGCAAGTGACAGCTTTCGCCCAATACTCATGAGGCAAGTGTTTTGCCTTCATCATAATTCTAACCATGTCAAGAATGGTCCTATTCTTTCTTTCAGCAACACCATTTTGCTGAGGTGTATACCTTGCTGTGAACTGTTTTTGTATGCCATTCTCTCTGCAAAAACGCAGAAAGTCTTGGGAGATGTATTCTCCTCCTCCATCTGTTTTGAGTACTTTGATGTAATGCCCACACTGTTTCTCAACAAGAGTTTTGAAGTGGCAGAATTTCTCAAACACTTCACTCTTCTCTTTCAGCATATACACCCATGTCTTTCTGGTGTAATCATCATTGAAGGTTAAAACATATCTATTTCCGCCAAGTGATGGTACTTGCATCAGTCCACACACATCAGAGTGGACAATTTCCAAGGGTGCTTTTGCCCTTATACTCTTTCCTGCTGGAAAGCTTTCTTTGTGTTGCTTGCCCAATATGCAGCCTTCACAAAGGCTATCCGGTTTCTCAATCAACGGCAATCCCTTTACCATTCTTTTTCTGTGCAACAAATTCAGGCCTCCGAAATTGAGATGTCCAAATCTCAAGTGCCACAACCAATTCTCATCTTTCACTTGTTCCTGAAAGATTTCTTGTGTTACAGCTGCAATATTTCTTCCTTCCTTCAAATCTGCCCTGAGTTTGAGAGGAAACATTCTATTGCTGGTCATCTGGACCTGTGCAATGATCTTCTTGCTTGGAGGTATATCTCTGATTGTACACATATCATCTTTGAAGAACACGTTGTAACCTTTGTCAATGAGTTGTCCAATGCTCAAAAGATTACATTTCAGGCCAGGTACATAGTATACATCTGGCACAATCATCTGTTCTCCATTTCTTGCTTGGATACTGACTTTGCCCTTATCCTTGACAGCTATCTTACTATCAGTTCCTGTTGTTACCTCGGATTTCACATTTTCATCCAGATTGGCAAACATTGCAATATTTCCAGTCATGTGATTACTGCAACCTGAGTCTAAGAACCAAACATCTTCTTCTTTTTCTTGTGCAATGTTACATGTTAACAGCACATTCTTTGGATTCTTATTTTCTTCATTTGCAAAATTAGCATTCTGCCTACTGTTCATGTCATATTGTTTTTTCCTACATTCATTGGCATAGTGCCCATATTTCTTACAATAATGACATTGGACTTAGGATTTGTCATACCTTTGTCCATGAGCTTGCCGTTTGCTTGAACCTTCATCTTGGTTCTGATTGCAGCTCCTTCCACTTGTGCTTGGAGGATAATATCTGCCTCTGTTTTGGCTTCTTCCAGGACCTCTGTTATTTGCTCTGCCTCGGCCTTTTCTTTGGCTGAAAGACATCTGAGTCTTGAATGCTTGCTCAAAAGAGGAATTTGTTCCTCTACTCAGTCTGTGTTCATGAGACATAAGAGAAGCACTGAGTTCATCTACCGTGAACTGTGAAAGATTTTTTGTTTCTTCTATTGCTACTACAACAACTTCAAACCTTGAGGGTAAACATCTCAAGATCTTCTTTACGATCCTTCTTTCTTCAATAACTTCACCATGAGATCTTATCTGGGTTATCAACCCAATAACCTGAGTGAAGAATGAATCTATTGTATCAGATTCCTTCATGCTGAGTGTTTCAAAGTCTCTCCTCAACATCTGCAACTTTGCAGTCTTCACCTTCTCCATGCCTTGATAAGCAGTTTTGAGAATATCCCATGCCTCTTTGGATTTTTTTGCTGCTGCAATCCGTGGAAAGACACTTTCATGTACTGATTAGAAGAGGAAAAAGAGGGCTTTGGCATCCTTCTTCTTGTCGCTCTTCAACTGGTCTCTTTCTGCTACTGTCAAAGCAGCCAATGTTGTTGCATCTGCAGGTTCAGCATAGCCAGTTTCAACCAGCTCCCATATTCCTTGAGAAACAAACAATGCTTTCATTTTTATGGACCAATCACTGTGATTTTTCCCATTAAACTGTGGCAGTTGGGAATTTGTCAAACCTGTTCCAACATCTGCCATGTTAACTCTGTCTAGTTGAAGAAGAGATACTGACTGTAAAATTAAAAACAAGCAAAAAACTTTCTCTGCTGGAAAAATCTGCTCTTCAAACTTCTTACAGCTCTTACAGTGAAAAACAAACTCTGTTTTTGACTCACTGAGTGCCTAGACTAGCTCCGATACCATGTTGGAATTTTCTGTTAAATTTCATAACAAACAGACAACACAAAAATGCTCTATTGTTACACAGAAAACTGATAATTTCTTTTTTTGGACTTGGTGTTGCAGCAAGAGGATTCAGTGTTGCAGCAACGCTGATCGTGGTGTTGCAGCAATAGGAAATAATACTCTGTTTTTGTTAACACAGAAAAAAAAACAGAAAAATTACTTACTGGAAACCGTGTTGCGGCAACACAGTTTCGTGTTGCAGCAACACGATTTTGACGCTAAGTCACTTTAAGAAGTTGGGCGTCAAAATCACTTATAAATTTACAGTGAGACAATTGACGCTTGGTGTAACAGCAACTAAAACAAGGGGCGTCAAATCACTAATAGACTTACAGAGTGAAATCAAAGTGTTTTTGACACTTGGTGTAACAACAACAGAAAATCAGCAAAACAGTAAACTTGTATTCATGAATAGTGAACAAAACTGATACAGTAAACTTAGCTGTTACAAGAGGAATGCTTCAGTTCCAGAAATCGATTTTCTCTATCTCAGAAAATCGCAGGTTCAGCACTTGCTGTGCATTTACAGAAGAGACACACTCTTGTTCTTCTAACCTTCACTCTTTTCTCTCAGAGTACAAAAACAGAACTGCTGTTCAGAAATTCTTTCACTCACACAGAAAACAGAACTACTGTTCTTTTCTGCTTATGCTGCCTCTCTTGCACTTGAAAAAACAGAACTATTGTGCGTTACATTTATAGGAAAATAAAAATCTGATTAAACAATAAACTAAGTAAAATATCTGCTGATATTTATCTTTGTATTTATTGCAGAAGGCGATGATGCCTTTTCAGCAAAAATAAGACGAATGTCTGCAGGGGATTTAATTTCTGAATTTAATGCTCAAAAATATCAGAAGACTTTGCGGCATCGAACAATCTGAAATAACTGCTGTAGATCAAATCTTTGTTCATCATTTATGTGATGCAGTTGGAATTAAATTCCAATAGAATTGTCCATCTTCATTGCATTTTTCTTCTATAATCTAATGTTTTCCAAAATTTTATATACAATCTTCTAATCAATCACTCCCATTACTCTTAAACACTTACTTCGTCAACACCCAAAACATTAATCCATTCCTTTCTGCTTGTGTTCTGAATTTCTTTTTGGCCTTACTCGGAATAGTCTAGGGTGAAGGAAAATGTACGCATTGTTACTGATACTTCAATTGTATATTCGGAATTCTTGTACAAGATATATTGCTTCCTTTTATACAGTAATAGTCATATGCCACAAATCCTATGTTTAAAGCCAGGATGGATGGGCAAGAAGTTTCAAGCTTGAAGGCAAGTTTCATACGCCAGCCAAATTATTGGATTTCATTCCCCTAGAACGCCCGGTGACATCTTTCCTCCTTAAGTCCCACAACTAGAGCTAGAGAAGGAGAAAAGAAAAAGACTAGTCCACGAAGAATAGCCGGATCTCTGTCCCCTTCTTAAACTATGGCATGCCTCCTCTTCTACTACAGGGGATTCTCGAACAAAGGAAAGCCCGTATTTTTGTCCTACCTTCTTCTTTCAAAAGGCAAGGAAAGCCTCAACCTTATCCTTATTGAAGCCTCTTCGTGCCTTACTTCTCTATTGATCTGACCCGGCTCGATTGAGAAAATGAGTAAAATAAATGGTTAAACACGAAATTGAATATATATATTATATATATATATATTTTTTTTTTTATTTTAATGATGTCATAAATTCTTGTATCAATTTCACTCAATATATTAAATAATTAACAATAATATGATTAAAAGGCAGAGATGATGTTCAATATTCATTTATCCGTACATGTTTAACAAAAGACTTACGTTTTCAATTGACATGTTTAACAAAGTATCATGCATTAAAAAGTAGCTTGAGAGAGTTTTGTTGTTCACCCCATCTGAACATGATCAATTGGCATAGATTTTAAATAAATGTTAAGGGATGTCATGGCTTTGACTACTTTAAAACAATTCAATGAATAAAAATTATGGTTAACTTGAACATCTTTGAACAGATAAGAAAATTATCTTTGCTTTTGAATACCAAATTCTTCTGAATTGATATGCCTCGTTTAATAACATGACCATATTAATCTATTAAGCAAATTCCTAATAAATTATTTATTCGGTGGGTATGTCGTTGCATCACAACCTTGTTTAAAATGGACTTTATTTCCTTGTCCATAGCTCATATACTTTAGAAATGTCTCCTTTAAAGACTAATTCATCATATTTTATCATGGAAGGATGTTTCAAGTTACAAATATGATTCTTTAGGTGTTTAATTTAGTAATTTGACATATTTCTCATTGTGTAAAATTTATTATTTTAAAATAACATATTAAAAGCAATTAATAAATTTAGTATTTAATTTTCAGTAATATATTTTAATATTTTTATGAAATTAATTAATCAATAATAGTATAGATATGTAATTAATGTTTTGTAAATGTTGATTGATATTAGAATATTTATTTTATAACGCATTTTAATGTAAGAGTATTTTATCACTCAAAATTTTTATAAATTATATAAAAGACTTCTATTATATTAAACTGGAGGAAGTCCATTGTTGGTTAAGGATAACCAAGGCAATTGGGCAAATAAAAATACCCATGTGAGCTTACATTGCACCATAATTAGCTCATAGAGAAATGAAGCATTGAAAAGACAAACTCTAACACCCATCTTAAAAAAAACATAGGGAGTAACTAAAGAAGAAAGAAAACAAAGAATGGGTCCTCACATTGAGACTTGATTCCGTACGCATGTACAAACTCTCATAAATGGAGAATGAGAGAAAAACCCATAGGCAAAAAATGCCCCCCAAAAGAGAGAAAGATCTTAGTTCTCAAACTATCATGAGGCTGAAATTATAGATTCCATAACGATCAACATAATGGTATGAACATAGGCCTGCTCCAATCAAGAAGTACAAAATGTTGAAGTATCAATACTCTAAAGCTGAGAGCCATGAAACCTAAATGACTTTGGTCAATCTCTGAAGTAGCATTGTTGCAGAAGCAGAAGGGTGGCAAACACTATAAACTTCTCCAAACAAAGCTTCAGAGAAACTAGGTTTTAGTAAAGAACCACGACAAGGGATTGCAAAAAAAGAAAGAAAGTCAACCAGAAAACAAACAACAAGGCTTCTAAATATGGCAAACTCAGCTCAAACATCACAAACTCAGCCCAAACATCGTATAACAACACTCTTGAATTTGTTTGAACACTTTCAACATCACATTGATTAAACACAAGAAATGAGAATTTTGAACAAAGCAATGACAACAATATTTGTCACCATCTAATTCTCCCCCCCTAAAAACACAAACGTAGAAGGAGCGAGAATAACTAGTCTCCATTGTCAGCAAATATATGTTGATTAGATAGAACTGAGGGAACAGTGGAAATCAATAATGAACAAATGATGCAACATGGGGATATGAATTATGCAAGCATTGGTTCAAATGATTCCATGACAATCCATCGATCCATCAACAAACGATCTTGATGGTCGACATTGGTCCACGATTCCTTCTTTCATGTCACTTTTGTAATGATTTGAATGGAGTACTAGTAATTGACCAAGAATGTTGAAGCTTAGGTAATTTATTTTGATGAGGATGTGGAGATGACAGAGTTTTTGCCTCCACAGACTCGAAGTTGAGTGAAACAAATTATTTATTCATAATGACATTTTTAGCCATGTCATCAATCTATTTATCAAAATGAGTAGGAGCATTTTCTTCCAATACATCAGTATGGATTCCTTCAACTACAAACGACACCTCTCTAGTCTCAACAGAGTTGGATGTAGGTAAGGCTACAACAAGATCGTATCTGAGACCACCTCTAGATGTCAACACTCTATGGTTAATAGAAACAACAATTGTTTGTGCATTCTTACCAAGTCCTCCTCTAACATATCCCATCTTTCTCTTCAATCTAGAGCTAATACGAGTAGTATGTCTTTCAAAACTAGGTGCAACAAAAGCATGTTCTCAGTGATAATCATCAACATCAGGCTTCTAAATTTAAACATAATTAAGTGTGGAAGAAGATGAGTCTAGTAGCTCAACATCAACCATCTCCATCTCATATTTCTAAAGACAACTAACTTCCAATTCAAGTTGTTTCTTAGACTATTGTAGATTTTCAATAATGTCATCCTTCTTAATCAATTGTCGTGAAAAGACATGACAATCTTGTTTCAAAAGTTGATATTGTTCAAACATTTTTTCTTTTAAATAGTTAATCTCCATAACATGCTGATTACTTTTCTCTTCTAATTGCTTCCTCAAATTTTCTGTTGTTAAGTTAGTGATAGATCCAACTTCCTCCTCCAAGTCATCAAGGATGTCAATCATCTCTTAGAATTCATTTGCAAGCATCTAGAAATATTTTCCCATAATTGAATCTTATTGGTCAACCTTTTGGAATTTCTCAACGACTGAAGTTGCAATCTATTCTTAAGAGTTGCATTCTCCACTTGTAATAGAGTCACTACTCAGTGTAATTGAATGAGTTCTTTACGAAGTTCATTTGTTTCCTCTTTCTCATGAAGCTTCTTTGGCCTTTTACTGATCTTGAAAAGACCAAGTTGAAAATACACTAGCCACAAAACAACCTTGATGTTGACAACCTATTCTTAATGGTTGCATTCTCCTCTTGGAATTAAGTCACTAATCACTATAATTAAAAATTTCTTTCAACAAAAATGATACAAATCAAACTAATATGACTAGATTTACATACTAGATAACAAAAAACTGTCGCAACATGAACCACATGGTCATTCTGCAATGAATGTCATTTAAGAATGTTATTAATATATTTTAATCATAAAATCTTTCCTTGAAAAACATCATTACTCAAATTTGAGTACGAAAGCCTAGGCCCAAAACAATTTCACCCCGAAAAACCATTTTTATAATATCTTGTTCTCCTTTTTTAATGATAAGTTTTTCTTTTTTAACAAATTGCGGATAAATTAAAATAACGGTCAAATTAAAAATAATGGGTGAATGCCAAACGTTGTCAAATATCAACCATCTTGAGTGCTTATGGTATTTCTGGAATGAGGCTTCTAGATAATGAGGCCTCTTTTTGAGGGATCTAGCTTTCAATCCAACGTCCATCCCTAGCAGTCGTCCATTTCAACCAATGGCTCCACATGCCTACAAACAGGTCCAACGAAAAAAAAATTAAAGTCGCAGAGGTCCCCAAAAATTCAAATAAAGAGTCTTACAAATAGGTGGAAAAATTCGAAAGATTGCCAGATATGAACCCTCATCTTGTAATTGTCCAAGTATTCAAGTTCCACCATAAGACTGCAACTCTACAATAATATGTCGCTGTGGTACAACTTTAGAATGTGGTGCATGTTGGGTCCCTATAATACTAGTGATTACCCCATTAATATTGTAGTTGCATCCCTTATTAATATTGTTGTGCCCCCATTTTCCCCATATTGTTATTACTGTGCCCCATAGAATCGCTCTATTGTTATTTTTGTGTCTTTATATTATTATTGTTAGGTTGGCTGGGTTATATTGTGACTCCTTATACTCCTATATATAGAAAAGAGGTTTTGTCATTTGAATCATCCAAGAATTGTTCATTTATGTAATGTAAAGGAGGTTGACCCCTCGAAGAGGCTGAATTCTAAGGTGTTGATCTATCTTTTCTATCTTTTCTTGAGCCGATTTCATAACATTTGGTATCAGAGCTTTGGATTCTAGGGTTTCACTGCTCCAAATAAGTCATCGTGGCATTTTCGCTATAACTTTTTTCTGCGAAGTTTCATAAGCTTTAAAAAAACCCATTTGAGAAGAAATCGTGCTGATCCTCGGGTCTGAATTTTAGATATTTTTGCTATATTTGCGGAGATATGATCTGAGGAAGTTGGTATTTTTGCAGACTCCTGAATTATATTCCAAACAGGTGACCTGTGGAAAATAGTCATAACTTTCTCTATGAGCATTGGATTGAAATTTCATAAGAAGGTATAGAAAGACGACAGACTGTAGTTTCTCGTATATATTTTTCAGAGCCAAAGGTAGAAACAGTTACTCGTGACACGTCGTACAAGTTCGATCTACTAAACTAGTCTATAATCAGGTCACTTTGGGAGACTTCGAATAACTCTTCCTTGGAGAATCCAATTTGGATCAGACTGGTGGCATTAGAAAGAGGACACATACGGCTACCACATGTCGCAATTTCAGAATTGGATGATCCAAAAGTACAGAGATACATCATAGGCAATATCAAGCTCCTACAAAGTGAAGAAAGGTGTGTAGATTCTTTTAAATGTTTGCTTAAGCTTGGTTTGAAAATTTATTTTGAAGGAATTCAAAGGCCATAGTAGAGTATTATTATCAGTAAATAATGCCTTGAGGAAAGAAAATGCAAACACCTAGTAGGAAACCCAAAAGCTCTAGCATGACTCATGAAGAAGAGGAAGAAATGCTACATGATATATCAAAATTACAAGAGCAAGTGGAACAAATGTCACTCTCACAAAAGATAACAGAAGCTACGATAAATGGCATGGAATCTAAGATAAAGGGCATGGAAGCTAAGATGGACGATTTGAAGATAGATTTGAAGAGAGACATGGCAGATTTGAAGACAAATTTGAAGACAAACATGGCAGATTTGAAGACAGATTTGACAAATTTTCTACAAGAAATACTTATTAATGGTGAAAAGGTAGTAAAGGAAACTCATGGTGCAAACAAAAGAAATGTTAATCATGATTTCATAGACTCTAATGTGGGATCAAATACCCACCATATTCCAAAAATTGATATGAGGAAGTTTGATGGCAAGGATCCCGCAACATGGATATTACAGATGAGCAATATATCGATCCTCAATAATGTGCAAAACACACAAAAGTTACGTATTGCAACTTTATATTTGGAACCAAATCAATTTGTATGGTATCAATCGATTTTCTCTCGTAAAAAAATTATCACTTGGGCAATTTTTATGGAAGAATTAACTACACATTATGAGTATACAAAAAGAAACACTTTTTTTAGCCAATTGATAAGTCTCAAGCAAAAGGGTTCAATAATGGAGCACATTGAGGAGTTCCAAAAATTGAACATAAGGGTAAAAAAATATTCCAGAGGAGCATAGGATTGATGTGTTCATAGGGACTTTAAAGGATAATATCCAACATGTTGTTCGCCTTTGGAAACTTGACTCATTAGAGAAGGCATTTAAGCTAGCAAGAAAAATGGAAAGCAAAATTATGGCAACCGAGAAGCATACTACTCACAACTATAAAGATGGAAGTGTTGTTGCCCCTAGTCTTCCACAACCTATAAGGTTGTTAGCACAACAGTTGGAAGAAAAAAGAGCAAAAGGGCTTTGTTACAATTGTGATAGCAAATACACTAAAGGTCATAAGTGTGCCGAGAAGAAATTATTTTACATAGATTGCAAAGAGGAAGAAGAAAAGGAGCAAGAAAGGTTAAAAGAAGAGGATATACTCTAGGAACAAAGCCTAGATAAAGAAGAAATGAATCTGACCATATCTTGTAATGTATTGGTGGGAACTACCACTCCTCAAACGATGAAGATAGAAGGACAAATCAAGAAGAAAAAGGTAATAGTGTTGATTGATTCAGGAAGTACCCACAATTTTATTCATTGTAGGGTAGCAAAAGAATTGAATTTCTTCTTATATTCTGCACCAGAGTGTCAAGTAATGGTTGCAAATGGAGGAACAATAAACTTCTTTGGAAAGTGCCATAATATCAAGCTATCGATGGGACAATATGTATTGACTAGCCTAATGCTTTCCATTCCAATGGGAGGTGCTTATGTTGTACTAGGAGTCCAATGGCTACAATCCTTGGGTACAATAGATTTTAATTTTCAAGAACTTTTCATGAAATTTTTTATGGAAGGAAGGGAAGTTGAATTAAGGAGTATTGCAAGGAAACTGGGAAAGATAATCAACTGTAATAGTATGACAAAGCTTCTAAAAAATGAACAAAGAGGTGTAATTGCACAATTATGTTCGCTAGATGTTTCCACATCAGAATCATCTACTTCTCTAGATATCCAAAAGTCTTGGACAATCATTCCAAGGTATTTGAGACTCCCAGAGGTCTCCCACCTATTTGTGATCATTATCATGCTATTCATTTGATTCCAGGAAGTGTTCCTCCAAACATCAGGCTGTACAGATATCCCTGTGCCCAAAAGAGTGAAATTGAACTTATGGTTGCGTAAATGCTAGAGGATGGTATAATTCAACCGAGTCAAAGTTCTTTCTTTGCTCCAGTAGTATTAGTGCATAAGAAAGATGGATCATGGCGCATGTATCCAGATTATAGGGAGCTCAACAAGCTCACTATTAAAGATAAGTTTCCCATTACTGTCATTGATGAATTGCTGGATGAATTGCATGGATCAATTTACTTCACCAAGTTGGATCTTCTTTCAGGATATCATCAAATCAGAATGAAGACTAAAGACATTTTGAAAACAACATTTAGAACTCATGAGGGTCATTATGAATTTTTGGTCATGCCTTTTGGCCTTACCCATGCACCTTCAACATTTCAAGGTTTGATGAATTCCATTTTCAAAACATTCCTTAAAAAAATTTTGTTAGTATTTTTTGATGATATACTAATCTACAACAAGTCTTGGAAGGATCATGTTGAACATGTTGACAGGGTGCTACAACTATTGGAGGAGAAACAATTATATGCAAAATATCCAAATGTTTCTTTGGAGTACAAGAGGTGGAATATCTGGGTCATATTGTATCTCATGAAGGAGTTAAGGCAGACCCTAGCAAAATTAAAGCCATTAAGGAATGGAAAATCCCCACATCCATAAAGCATCTGCGAGGATTTCTCAGGTTGACAGGGTATTATCGCAAGTTTGTTAAGAATTATGGGAGAATAGCAGCACCTCTAACAACATTATTGAAGAAAGATACATTTTCATGGAATCCATAAGCAACAAAGGCCTTCAAACATCTTAAAGAAGCAATGTGCCAAGCACCGGTCTTAGCTACACCGGACTTCACAAAAACCTTTATTGTGGAATGTGATGCTTTAGGAAATGGAATTGGTGTTGTTTTAATGCAAGTTGAAATACCCATTGCTTTTGAAAGTCTTCCAATCAAGGGAAAGTTTTTACACAAAGCTATTTATGAGAAGGAAATGTTGGCAATACTACATGCACTTAAGAAATGGCAACCCTACCTAATGGGAAGACACTTCAAGGTAAAAAGGGATCATGATAGCCTTAAATAATTTTTAGAACAAAGATTATCCTCTGAAGAGCAAAAAAAGTGGGTCACAAATATGTTGGGTTATGACTTTGAAATCATCTATAAGAATTCCCAACGAAATCAAAAGATTCTTATGGAATTTCACATTTCTCCCTTAGGAGGGAACTCAATATTTTTAAAAACTTACCACAGTGTTAAGAAGGAATTTTCTTGGGATGGCCTTAAATCAGATATTCAAAAATTTGTGGCGGAATGTTTGGTTGGGAAACAAAATAAAGTTGAAACAATTAAGACACCAGGTCTATTACAACCTTTATCCATTCCAAGCCAACGTTGGGAGGAGGTTTCAATGGATTTTATCACAAGTTTACCCAAGTTTGGGGGAAAGAGTTTCATCATGGTGGAAGTTGATAGACTTACCAAGTATGCACACTTTTGTGCATTATCACATCCATTTAAAGCTAGTACAATTTCTACTGCATTTATGGAAACAATTCAAAAGCTACATGGAAACCCAAAGATATTGTAAGTGACAGAGATCCATTTTCACTGGAAATTTTTGGACAAAATTATTTTCTTGTCTTGGCCACTTAGTTAGCTCACTAGCGCTCATCTTATCATCCTCAATCTGATGGGAAAACTGAGATAGTAAACAAATGTTTGGAAGGATATCTTCGTTGCTTTGTATCTGATAAACAGACATAATGGGTCAAATGGTTGCCTCTGGCTGAATGGTGGCATAACACTTCCTTCCATATAGCAACAAAAATGACCCCATTTATGGCACTTTATGGATATCAGCCACCATCCATCACATCATATTTAAAAGAAAATTTCTAGGTTCAAGCAGTGGAACATTACATCAAACATCAATAACAAGTCCTCCAACTCTTAAAGGATAACCTCGTGTTGGCACACAATAGAATGAAACATCAGGCAGATCAACATCGCAGCGAAAGAAGTTTTGATGTAGGTGATTGGGTATTCCTACAGCGACAACCATTTAAGCAAATGTCCCTCAAGCAAGCTAAGAAGGATAATAAATTATCACCAAAGTATTATGGTCCATACAAGGTGTTGCAAAAGATTGGTACTATGGCATACAAATTGGAGCTTCCTGCAGCTTCTC
>APFE030823897.1:280980-292954 GCA_000404065.3 Pinus taeda | reverse complement strand
TTTTCTCATGTTATTAGGTAGAAAATAAAATCTAAACAATTTACCAAGAATTTGTATGATATGCTAATTAGGTTATGTAATTGTTAAGATCTAATAGTTTGCAAAATTCTAATGAAATGGTTAATTTCTTTCCAGATGACTTGTATCTATAGGTTGAGAACTAATGTCATAGGTTGTGCTTTTAGATATCTTCATATAGAATCAAATATAAATTTTCACCTTTTAAATTACTGTTATATTCATAGGTTGGGAAATAATGTCATAGATTGTGCTTTTAGATATCTTCATATAGAATCAAATATAATTTTTTACCTTTTAAATTACCATGAACCAAAATTTCATGGTACAATTTTATCCCTAACCCTAAAATTTGTCTTGCACAAAAAGTATATTGGGGAAAATTTGAGTAACCAAAAATACTTTCATTTTGAGAAAAATAAATTTAATTTTTTGTCATTAACTTCAACGAACTATTATATCTTATAAGAATAAAATTGAGGACTTCTAACATAATTTTATGAAAAACTTCTTAATTCCATTAACAAATTCTCTATAAAAGTGCTAGGGAAAAAGAAAAATAGGATAACCAATCCACGATATGACAACAATTATGAAATCTATAGAAAATTCATAAGGAATCTTCCAATTGATCCATAAACTGTCAAGGATATTCCACTAGACATCTCCTCACAACATATTTGATAATATTATATTCAAAATGTGAGATTCTACATTATTTAATTTCTAGATCTGTAAAATTAACTATAATTAGTGCATGCATGTAGAAGTAAATCAAGCAGAAAAGTAGAGAATAAAAAAATAAGGTCACACACATATAATACACAAGATATTCTCTCTGAGAAATCCTTTAGGAAGAAAAGCCAGTTGGAAGGTGAGGTTGCTTCGCTCTCTTTCTCTATTTGGAAATATAGTTGTAGATACAAAGAAGTAAGGCTTGTGGCCCATGGACTGCTAGACTACACATATCCTTTATGTGTGCTCTACCTCTTATCTCTCCTGGCTATATTTTCTTAGCTATGGAACAAAATTCTTTCCAAAGAATGAAATGCCTCTTCCTCCGAGTGGCTTGATAATAACACAACCTAATACCCTAACAGTGATTAAGTTTGACTACATCAACTCTTATCAAGAGTTACAAAATAGACTCTTCTAGAGTCTTTTGCATCAAAAGCACGTGGCTTGCCCCTTTTCCATGAATAATGGGGCCCGACACAACATCCTCCTAAACTATAGGTGTGAAACTAGGAAGATCAACTTCTGAGTGGAATAACTTTTGCATATAAACTCTAACTGACATTATTCTTGCATTGCTGGATATCTATCTATGTATAGAATAACATGAAAAAGTGGGATGCTTTGGAAGAAAAGTTTTACGCCCCAAAAGAATCATTTTATGCCTCAAAACACTCCCAGAAGGTTTGAGACCTCATTTTTCCAAACTTGGTCCCACCGGTAAAAAAGGTATCATGAGCTTATTCCTCCACTCTTTCCATTCGAAACATGTCGAGATGGATGGAAAAATATAATGATCCAATTCAAATCACCAATGGGTTATAAAAATTGGATAAGGTAAAAAGATATAAAGCCATACTTAAAAGGAAAAGAGGAAATACATTAATGGATATCAAGATAATCTCATCCAACTATCAATGATGAATACTAATACATTCTGGTGCTGAGTTTGGATTTATAAATATAAAGAAAATACTACAATCCCCTAATTGAAGGAATTTCTACCTCAAAATCTTTATGAATATCTTATTATTATGGACAACCTTCCAAATGTTTATATACATGATGAAGTGTTTTTTGACAGAAGACTTAAAGTTTGGGGTTAATAAACAAGAAAAGGGGACATCTAAGGACATCAAAGCTACAATGGTGAAATATTGAAAATTTCAGGGGCTGTCGTCATCCTTGGTATACGATAGCTCTTTATTTTATCAATTAAGTAGGGTTTTTCAAACCATAGACTCAAAGTATCATTATTCTTATCATCAAAATTTGGGATAAAAATGATCCCTCTAATTATAGGACCATTTTGATTTGTCTCATCTTAGACAATATTTAAAGGATTATTCTAGAAAAAAGATAAGCATATCGCTTGAAAGTCATAAAAAATAATTGAAGGATAAGTTGGATTTAGGGAATATCCAAGTATTTTTTAGTGATTCTATGCTTAAGAAGATACAAATTAATGATTGAAAAGCTAAAAGGGATAAAAATTATTGGGATTCCACAAATGCAAATATGTGACTTAATAAAGGAAGGGAGCTAGTCTAATATGGCAAGACTCCACCTAAAATTTATCAAACCAATTGAGTGATGTTCCTACACCAAAAGTAAAAATTATAGGTTTATGAAAATAAATGGAGAATGAAGGATCACCGAATTGAGAAATGCATTGTATAAGTTGGTGTTGATTCACCAAAAGTTGGAAAATTTCCCTTAGACCAAATATTTATAGATATAGTTAAACCTTGAACTTTCATAGACAATGTTGAGGGTATGTCCAAATAGAATTAATAGAGATGCCAAGGTTGTTATCCCGACAAAGAAAAGGATGTTATTCTAGAAAATTATAATGCTTACACACTTCATTATCTCATTAATGAAACAAACAATATAATGGGATCCTTTTATAGCCACAACCAAAATTAATGAAGACATGCTTAAGGTACTACAAAGGATCCTTCAATTTTACAGATTAATGCAAAGTGAATGATGAAATATTTTCTAAGTCATAAGAGAATAAATGTGATGTGAAACCATCAATTTGTACTTAGAGTAATGGGATACAACATGTAGTGCTACTCCATTTTTCAATCGTATTCCAATCTCAAGGTCTGAAGCTATGTTAGCTCACTTGTCTACCCAATAACTGAGGTGTCTTTTGTCAAGGAAATAGGAGGACAATGAAAGGAAATTGGGATCCTTTTCAAACCTATTTATAATGTTTTTCAAGTTATTCTCCTTAAGAATCACAAAATTTTCATGGGTTTGATGACATCCATCGAATCTCCAACAATTTTAAACAAGTTTACCCTTTTCTCGTTTGTGAACAATATCCCTTACATGGCAAATAAATTTTTTCCTGGTTATAGTATTTGGACACAATCCCTACACAAATGTGGAACAATTTTTCTCCGAGGATCAAGAATTACTCTCCTCACTCTTGCACACTTACATCTTTAAATTAATGTTAAAATTCATAAAGTTAATATTTTGAAAGTGGGCTTACACATTTCATTAATTTATGGTAATGAAATTTGTAAAATTTATAGGTAATTAAATATATATATAGCTAATATTTTTAAAATATGTGTTACTTTCCTTTTTTTTGGTAATGAAAATTGTAAAATTTATAGCGCTTTAAAATATAGGAAATCAAATATTGGGTGTTAGGGATGTATGGAAAGATAGTAGATAAATGGAAGGGGAATTAGGTGCATGTACATGGGAAAAGAGAGGATATAGTAAGAGGATATGAGCCATTTTAGTTTCATCCCAACACTTCATATCTCTCCCTCACTTGATTCCGAGGATATTAAGTGAAGACTCGCACATTAAATTAGGAAATTATGGAAGTAATAAGGTTTAAATTTTGGTTTATTATATAATAAGATTCTAGAATTGAGCTTAGAAGCTATAATGCTAACATGGTAAATATTGACTATTTAAAGGGATGCTAGCAGTTACAACCAACTTTGAAGGTATGATGAAGAGGGGAGGCATTGTAATTGCTCTTGATAATATAATATTTCATCTAAATTTTAAATTTATAAGTGGAAAATTGAAGGAATTGGTTTGCAAGGCCCATTTTAAGGTTGACTCTTAGTTTTTTATTATTTAGGATTAAAAAATTCCAAGGATAATTTTAAGCAAATAAGTGGAAGAGTATATGCATGGCCTTTATTATTGGGACACCACTCATAGAGGGAAATGAGTGCATACATTTAGTGGTTGATTGGCTCATGAATTTCACACATTTCTTCTTGAAAATGACATTTTACTCAATCAATAAAGTGTAACAATTTAAAATTTACATAAACACCACTCAAGATCAAGTATGTCAAAGGGAAGAACAATGTAGTACCAGATGCCCTCTTGAGGATGTCATCCACTTTCTCACTCATGGAGATAATTGATGATTGTAAGTCATTTCTACTTATAAAATATTACAAAAATAATTTTGCATGTGATATTATGGAGGGGTGGATACAGGATGAAAGATACTGAGTCATGGATGACATCATCTACTATAAGGACCAAGTCTGTATTATTCCAGAATCACAATCGATCGATAAAATTATGTGGGAAAATCATAGCTCACCTTTCATAGGACATTCAAGGTACCTCAAAACCGACAAGAAAATTAGGGAGAGGTTCACTTGGAAGGGCCTTAAGATGGATGTGTTGAGGTTTGGGAAGGAATGGAACATTTTCTAGAATAAAAAATATGAACATACTCATCTGATAGGGTTGATACATATGGTCCCTCTCCCCAAGCATAAGTGAGATAGTATCTCCATGGACATTATCATTGGGGTTCCTTTGGTATAGGGAATGGATGCATATATATAAGGGTGGATCCTCTCATGAATTTCACAGAATTATTTTGCATACCATATAAATATTTAGCATGAGTGAAACTTAGCCCATTGGCACATCATTTAAAGTGTAAATGCACATCCCCAATTTGTTCACTTGTCCCTATGATAATGATTGTCGTAGTTGAAAAATAGTCAAGGTTCCTTTTTAAATATGGCTACAAAATTATAGTAGTGACAAAAATGTTTGATACCTATGAAAATTTGTTGATATTAATTGAAATAATAAGCCCATTGAAATTTCTTGGCATCTAGAAAAAGTCCTCAAATCTTGATGACAGGGTCTTCAAATTTGTAGTTAGAGTTACTCACTTAATGCTTCACCAAAATTGATATGATTATGGTTAGGAAACTTGATAAATCAACAATTTTTTTAGCATTGTGAACATTCCACAATTTACTATATGCATACCAAACTCTTAGATCAATATTTAAACTAGTGTGATAGCCTACTAGGTTTAAGGTTTGAATCCATCGAGTCCCTCAACCCTAAAGTATACTTACAGTTTTGTACCTTCTATATTTTTCTTGAAAGTATAGATATAAATGTCCCCAATTACATGAGTAGTAAGGGCGTCCTATAATACCATGGTGGAAAGCTTAGTAGGTCAACATGAAGGACACATAACTTTTGCACATAAATCCTAATTGTCATGATTCTCACACGATTTGAAAGGTATCTAAGTGTAAATTTGGGTTCCAGGGTCCTGTGAAAAAGTGGAGATGTTTTGGCAAAAAAAAATGCCATTTCATGCCTTAAAATATATCTAAAAAATTTTAAAACCAAATTCTCCAAATAACCCCACCCCCCGTTAAAATGACCCTACAAGCTAATTCCTCTAATTTTTTTAATTTTGAAAGCACTCACATATTTGAAAAGTAGTATAATGATCCAATCTATATCATTAACACCTTATGGGTACATTTTAAACATAGATACCCAATTTCAATGATATGTTTGTGAACCTAAGAGAAATTATGTCATTGGTAGTTGAAATGCTTAAAATATAAACATGATTATTCACAATATAATCAAGATATGAACTGAAGATAACAACAACATGAATCAAGTATGTGTTTGAATATTTTCAATGGATCTCCACTTGAAATTGAAATAGGGTAAGATAATTATGGTTCCCATCAAAATACACCAAATTATTTTTATTTACAAATATCTTCAAGGGTCATCTTAGAAATAAGAAAATGATCCAATTTTTTCAAAACACCAAACTTGACACTTTTGGAATTTTACCAAGTTGAAATCATCTTAATTGATTCAAAATCCATCAATATTAAGTCTTCAGATACATGAGTGAATTTTTTTGTACTAAATCTAATCTATAAACCTCAGCAATATGCTTAAATTCAAAGTAAGATTTAGTTCAAGTCCTACGATCACACTATCCTATCTGAAGATTCATTAATATTTTAAATTATTCTATAACTGAAACCCATTTTTATATGGAACCTAAAAGTTCATTTTTTTTATATTTCTAACCCTGAGGGATAGCTTAATTGGTTGAGTTCTTATAGCTAAAGAAACTCACAAATGGGAGATCATGCAGCTAATTATCCTTGTTTCCCTCAGGGTTAGGCTCTACTAATAAGCAGGGAAGATGTGATCCCTTCTGGTGGATCTGCCTAGATATTTCCTTGAAAAAATGAAAAATAAAATAATAGCACATCTACATCCTTGGCCCTTCCTTCTCCCATTATTAATAGAAATGAGACAAATAAAACTAGTAGTCTCAAATCTATCATTCTAACTAGTTAGCATACAATTAGAGAATCCTTGTGCATCCATACCACAAATATTTTTCTCCTTCAAGATAGAGTAAAGAAACTCAATTGCTTTATTATCCTCATACATTATCTCTTGGAAAATAATCACATCCAACCTCTACATAGAAAGAAACATTATGAGAGATAAATTTAGTAGGAAAACCGCATAACCTACTAATATTAAAGGACAAACAAATCATGATGTTGCAATCTTCCTAGGGTTATATATCTAGGTATCCCTTGTATGGTCAATTATTTCCCTATCTTTAACTCATTTGAGGCCTTCAATTTTGTTTTGAAGATATATGATTTTCTCCCCATTAGATCCATTACATCCAGTTTATAGTGCTTCAATCCTAAAGCACCCTTAATCCTTCATCCTTCATTTTCTAAGATATATTTCAAATGAGAAATAGGACATGTGAGATAAAAAAGTTTATTATATGAGTATTCGTAACTTGCTTAACATTATTGAGTGGCCTCCCTTAATGCAACTCAAGGGATGCATTTGAAGCCAGATTAAAATATCGATAATTCTCCAACTTCCATTAATGAAATACCCCTAGGTATAAAAACTATTTTAAGCTTCCCCTCCCAAATCTCTCCTTCATTTGATGGGGACTCCTAATTAAAAAAAAAGGTTATGAATCAAAAGAAAGGGAGTGCTTACCTTTATATGCACAAATTAAAGTTGACTCCTATTGGGACTCCCCATTTTCAGTTGAGAAGGCTTGTTTCTAATTAGGGAGAGCTAAGATGATGTAAAGCTCATGAATGGGTAACATTCTTCCTTTTTATTCTTGAAGATCCAATGGAGTCTAATCATTAAGGAAATCTTATTTTCTAATCCACCACTTCTTCTTAGGATACCATTAAGATATTCACATGCTACACTCTCTCCACAAAAGGTCGTTCTCAATGACACATTAAGTAATGAAAAAACTATAGTAGTATAACGATTAAATTAGTAATGATTCCCCCTTAAAAAATTCAATTTATATTGACAACATTTTTGTAATATAAACTTTGATGAGCACATTCTTCATTCACTTGTCAAAGGAGTCCTAAAGATTTTCCTCAACCATAGTGAAACACTGAATGTGACCTCCAATTAGTTGTAAAACTACTTCATTCCATAATAATAGTATTATCCCAAGGAGAAGTATCCTAACATGTTGGATACCTATTAGTTCACAATGGGGGTCAAACCCTAGCTTCCAACTATGCACTACAAAAGTGGAAGGCCCCTACAACAAGTCATTTTTAAAGATTGTAGTATTATCCTTTGCCCTACTGAATTTGAAGGATATGCATCTCGTGACCATGAACTTATATTAGGGTGAATAGCCAAGAATATTTCACCTTCTTTCTTCAAACCAAAGTATTCCAAAATCTTCTTTTACCAATTTTCCAATAATATTGTTCATCAAGGGTTGTTTCATTAAGGCTTTGACCCTATCCATACTACATCAAGCTTAAGCACTAGTTTCACCTTATCCTTTCTATATCTGATACCTATTTTTCCGTTTCTAAGTGTTACTGGATATTGGATTTACATTTTCCCTAAGATGCATGCTCCAGGATTTGACTTTAGGTCCATCGTTAATAACACCTCTCTCACTCCATACACAACCTCACTAGTGCTAATGACTTTAAACTTCACAATATGATATATATTCAAAATTATAGATATCAAAGGCTCCAAAACATGTAGTACACTAATCGCTATTTCATTGCCTTTGTTTTGAGAATGAGATGACATTACATCATGATCTTTATCATTTATCAATAGAATTTCTAGCTTTACCATTGGTTTTTCATATGTCACTATATGTCTATGAATTCAAGGTATCAATTAATAGACTAGCTCCTCCTTAAAATCTTGTGCATATCTCTAGATTTGGACCGACTAATTATGCATCTAAAACTTGAATAATAGATTCCATGAGTCGTGTTTCCCATCGAATATCCTCTATAATTGTGAGCCATTGCTTTGATGATAGAGTTGGAAAAACTATAGAGTTTAAATACCTCGAAAATAAATCATGCAAAACCCATAGGATGACCGATTACCTTCATTATAAGCCTCCAACTATATCCCTCGAGTCTTTCATTCTTAAAATGGCCACCATCATCTAATGTAATATACCCATCTAAGGTAACATAATAGATGATATAACGATATATTTATTAACATATTAAAGGTCATAACATAATATTTACTATTAACACAATATATAATATATTGTTTAATACATTAATAATTCTTTAGTTATATCTTTACTAAAGTATGATAACTTTAGTTTTAATGATAATTTTAGCATTGTCATTTTATGATTAATAAGACAACTATTTTTTGTATTTTACATTTTCATGGTTTACCTAGAAAATGTAAGCATATTCCATCCCAACGATATATTTATTATCAAATCCATTATGTTACTCTTTAAATCTCTTAATGATGAACCTTTGTATGGATTTGAAATGCCAAGACTATGGCTACCAATATGGATAATTTATAAGTCTTACCTTCTAAAACAACTCACCACAAAAATAAGAAAAGCCTACCTTCAAAAAAATTATGATTTTAGAGTACCACTTCTTAAACAAAAATGAAAACATCTAATAAGTATGATATTTCATCTAAAAAAATAGGAATTATAAAAGAAACTCCTCAAATAGGAATTTATATTATTCTCAACCTTTAAAAATAAATAATATATATTTTTGCTAATGATTTTTCATATATTCTTCCATATATCAATTTTCATTTTTCAATCCTAAATTTATTCAGTGAACTCAATTTTCTTTTTCATTTCTAAATATTTTGATAAGATCCTTGTATTTTTTTTCTTTTTGTAAACAAAACTCATAGGTAAATTTGGATTAATAAAAGCTTGGATTTTGGGTAGTACCTTACATCAAAACCCTTACATATTGAGCCATAAAGAAAATGGAGATCTTCAAAGGAGTAAATAGATTGTTTAATGTCTCCATGACAAACAATGCTCTTGAAAAAGAAAAGATGTTGTCCATAAATCCTACAAAAAGATTCCAATAGAAAACAAAATTTGCAAGCTATAATAAATAAGTTTACATAGAAAGAGGAAAATGATATTAAAAAAAAAAATTGATTTCATGACCAGGAGCAACAATCTCCGTGGGTCGCATACAATTTCTTCCATGCCTCGTGCACGACAAGTCCTTCTGTGCCCAAAATAAACCCTAGCAGTGCTACATTCCTCAACATCCTTTTTATCACAAGCATTCGAAATTTCCAAAACCACCACTTGCCTGTTAAGGTGTCTAACCTCCTCTCCGAGTTTGTCCAATGAGGGCTCCATATATGCATGGTGTTCCAATAAATTTCTTCCACAAAGGATTGGAGCCAACATCAATGTGGCTCAATTAAATTATCTTTCTTCTTGATTGTGGAGACTAAGGCCTGTGTAGAATCCAAAATATTTTCCATAAGATTTGAAGCATTGATAATCTCTTGAAGTTCCTCTTATTTACCTAATCCCACCATGAATCCTTGTAATATAATCATTGAATTTTATTTATGGAACTAGAAGGGAATAATTTTTCATTAATTTATAGGTCCTCTTGAGTCAAATAGGCCCCTGTTTTTGCTAATTCATCAACATTTGAATTCAAATTTCTATAAATGTGATAAAATTTCACTTGCTCAAATTTTATCCATGATGCCTAGATCCTATGTATAAATGGGGGAGATAGGAAATTGACGGCCTTATTCACTTTAAAGAATTGTCAAATTACCAATAAGGAGCCCCCAAATATAGTGACATACTTAATTCCATGATCAGAGGTAAGCTCCAATGCTTTGCAAAGGTCAAGAAACTCAACATGATTTTTTTTTCTTTTCAGATTCCCTGTGCATACTTCAATACCATTTGCTCCTTAGTTCTAAAGAAGACCAATCCCACTCCTTCCTCCCAAGGTTTTCCTCTAGAATATCCATTTAAAAAAAATGGAAGTTGGAATCACCCTACCTCGATATCTTAAAGTCCGCTCAATTTAGATGAATGCAGAGCGTCCTGCTGAAGTCAGAATGAAATACTTTCTTTGTGGGAGGCTGATAGGCAATATATTTTTAATCCACTCCTATTCCTTTGTGTTTATAATATTGACCCCATTGTGTTTAAAGCCTCCATTGGAGATGGCCTCAGAAATCATTTAATTGGATTTGCTGACCACTCAGAAGGGAATGAAGGATTCATTTCTAAAAATGATTTTATTTCGAGTAATACAAATCAACCAACAAATAAAATTTAGTAAATTCATCAAGCATCTTATCTACAACAAGGAGGATTTCCTGAACTAGGATATCTCCCCCTCCAATCAACCATCAAGCCTTCCCAAGAATAGGGGATGGATAGAATGTTTATGATGGCACTAAGGGAAAATTAACAAGTCCCCATTGTAAAGGGGTAATACCAAAATAGCTACTGAACAGTTTGTTCATCATTGTAACATAGAACACACCTTGATGGGCCTACAATATTCCTCTTTTTGACATTCTCAGATGTAAGAATATTTTTGTGAACTAAGGACCAGGAAAAAGTGTTGATGTTTGGAATTCCATTAGGACTCCATATTGTTTCCTACACTTTCTTAGCAAGGGCATGAGGAAGACTCTTTGCTAGGAGGGAATACTTCGACTTAACTATTTAGTACATTTGTAAACTAACATTCAAAGTGTGATGATCCTTCATGTTAAATGAAATAGGGTTCATTCCTTTCAAAGAGTGCATTAACATCTTTCATTTTTTTTCAATATGAGGTGATAGATCAGGTCTAAAGCATCGTGATTAATGACCTCGATTATCCCAATTTGAAGTATTGTTTAACTTTAAAAAGTTATAGGCCTATGTCATGGGCTAATGCCATGGCTTAGTAATCCTACATCTCTAAAAGCCATAACCCATATTTATTTGACATTTTTAATTAATCGATGGAATTGATATGAAAGGAAAAACCACTTTTAAGATAAATATCAACTTTTGATATGTGATTACTACTAAAAGTATTCTAAAATATTCAGTGAAGATTAAATCTCTATCATCCCCTTAAAAATTATGAATGATTAGCTTAAAACTTTAAAAACATTATTTAAAAAAAAATACACCTATAATATCAATATTCTTAAACATAAATTATATATAAAATATTTTCCCTAATTAATTAAATATCAATATCTCCCATTCTAATCCGTTCACCCAAAAATCAAGGATACGAAGAACTAATATCAAGGGAATAATAACACAAAGAACTAAGATGATCAAGCAAATAATTTTCAAAATTGCATGACCTCGGCATCCATTTTTAAAACGGATGCATCTTACTTAAATTAAAGATAATCTTGAAGCTTATCGCAAGTAAAATATACCATTTTCGTTTGTAATGTTAATATGATCTCTAAATTGGATACACTTTTTGCATTAGGTAAATCACTTATTAATAAACCAAATCACTTCCCTATTTCACTAATTTAAATATAAATATTAAAACTACAGTATAAATAGTGTTATAGTGTTGAA
>APFE030823897.1:165419-280533 GCA_000404065.3 Pinus taeda | reverse complement strand
GCTAAAGCTTGTTTGTACATTAGGGCTGGTATGACCTTGGGAATGAGAAAAAAATTGAATTTTAAAATTTACATAACGTAATTAAATTTTGTTAAATAAAGTTAACAATGTAATTGAGTTTTGTTAAATAAATTTAAATATGAATAATGTATTTTTTTTAGACAAGGTTCGGTTGTTATATTATAGACTAAAAAAAAAGTCAATTCTCCATGCATACAGTGCTTTCTGGACATCATGGATCAAAGGAATTACAAAAAAGGTCCCTTCCTTGATCCTTGTTCTAGTATTTCTGCCTCTAAAGCTTCCTACACTACTGTAAATCCTTACATATTGCAAACAACAAAATTTACAACTACAAAGCATATTTAATCTATCTCTATATGACTAATCTTCCTAGCTGTGGACTCTTCTGGGTTTGGATTTGGTTCATTCTGCATTGCGCTGGAGGAGCTAGTGACTTCCTTGAGGATCAATCTATAAGGACAATTTTCTCCTGGATTTCTCTTGTTTCCCATGCGTTGAAGAGATATCCTGATCACATTTCTGAGCCAAATCCTGCCCATCTTACCTGCTCTGTCATCGGCACTGATTACTTGTTTGATGTCGCTGATTCTATCAGCTGTGGTACACCTGCTGTTGATTGAATGTTGTGGACTCATGGTAACGGTTGAAATGAAACGGTGTTGTTACAGTTCAGGCTGCCCTTGGATCATTCGCATGCCCTGTTGGCACGCTTATCAGCCTCCTTATTCAATCCACATAGGACGTGGTAGTACGCAATTTCTTCCATTGATGCATGGAGGATCTGATTCCGGTGGTTTATCTGTTGAAGAAGTATATCTGGCGTGCTTTGTCGCTACGCCATAAGCCTGATAATTATTGCTGAGTCCCCAAAAACCACTGCCTTTGTTATCCCTAACTTTCGTAGCTGTGTGAGGCCCTAATACAGTGCTAATCCCTCTACTCTGTTGTTGGAGATATGTCCTAGCCCCCATTCGAAATGAAGAATGCTCTCTCCATTTGCGTTGCAGATTAGGCCCCCTGCCCCGGCTTGGCCCGAGTTCGATTTAGAAGCACCGTAAAAAAATAAGCAGAACCTGTTACAATTTCTCAGCCAGTTCGAAAGTTCCTCATCCTTTAATCTCATTTTCCATGCACGATTAGTTTCTTTCATTTTTGTCCTTCCCTTGTTTGTTTCCTGAGCGCTAGCAATGTTCTCAAAAACACAGCTGAGCATATTTCTTTCTTCCATATTATAATTTGTTGTGTCAATTTTGCCTCTGGTATGGTTTGTGACTGTCTCTACTGCTAACATTTTAGCCTTATGGCACATTATCCTGGTGTTGCAGCCTTTCTCCTGGAAGACCTTTCCATTTCTTGCCAACCATATGCGCCATAAGAGAGTTAGAGGAATGATGTTCCATACCCTTTGCGCCAATTTACTTCTTTTCTCTCTCCATGGACAATTCTTCCTCCATTTGTGAATCGTTTCTGCAATAGTTTCCTGAGGCCCCCAGGGTGCTTCCCCTATTGAGGCCATCTTCTTCCAACATTCGTCAGCCACCGGACATTCTATAAACAAGTGTTGCATTGTTTCCTCTGATCTACAGCAGTTTGGGCACCTTGATGGCCCCATTATGCCTCTTTTCTTTAAATTTTCAGCAGTTAATGTTTTTCCCTTCAGGAGCAGCCAAATGAAAAACTTAACTTTGGGAGGTGCTTCTCCTCTCCATATGATTTTCCATTGGTTCCATATTTCCTGTTGCAGAGTGCTGTCACAAAGAAATTGATGACCAACTTTAACCGTGTATTGAGTTCCAGTTGGGTCCCAACAATATCCATCATGTATGCCTTCTTGGACTGGGGCTTTGTTGTGTAGGAGCTTCTTTAGGGCAGTGAGACTAGTGTCTAACTCCCTGGGATGATCCGGGAATTTCCATCCTGTCCATGCTTGAGAGTGATTGTCCCATTGTGATATTTGGGCCAAGTGCAGTATTCCTTTGCCATTAAACCAGTTTATAGCAGGGATTACCTCCATCTTTGTTCCAATGGGATGCTGCCCTAAAATTCTGTCTGTGGAGAAGTTGATACTGCTCTCCCCTCTTGGGACCTTTGAGATATTCTGAGACATAAAGTTAATAGCCTTCTTGCACAATTGCCAAATTTTTGTACTATCTCTGTTGGGAATATTAGTCTCCAGGAGTCGTTGCCTTGTGCAGTTCAGATATTTTTCCTCTAAGATCTTCTTCCACCACGTTGTAGGCCCTGTGATCATCCTCCATACGATTTTAGCTCCAAGGGCTAAGTTTAGCAATTTTGGTGGTCTGATGCCTAATCCTCCTTTTTCCTAAGATTGGATTATATTCTTCTAGCTTACAAGATTGAATTTTTTCTTATCCGTTTTCCCTCCTTGCCAGAGAAAATGCCTGAGGGCTCTTTCCATTTTCTGATGGAAAACAACTGGAGCTTGATATAAGGAAAAATGATATATGGGAAGAGAAGCTATACCTGATTTTAGAAGAACTAGTCGTCCTGCTGGGTTCAGCCACATGGTGCCCCATTGTTGCACTTTTATCTTAATTTTGTCGAGGATTTCATTCCAGGTATCAACTTTCAGCGGTCCCAAACTTACTCGCATCCCTAAGTAGGAGAAATGGTTCCAGACTAGTTTGCAGGAGACTCCAAATATGCTTGCAATGCTGTGGATGGTATGATTTGGTGTATTCCAACCATATATACAACTTTTTATCTGGTTGACCTTCCCACCTGAGTAATCCATGAATTGGTCTAGAATCTTCTTAAAGCGTTGGCCTTTCGAACAATGGCCTGCTTGTGGAAATAGGATGTGTTTTTGTCTCCCTCCTGCAACCAAAGTTGCCTTGATTTCAACCTCCATTTTGTTTCTTCGTCCCTAATAGTTTGACTCAGCGGTCAGTATAATCTAGTTTCTTGTTCTTTAGCTTGCTGAGATAGCCCAAGCACTTCGATTCTTTGTTGCACTTCCTCGAGATCTTGCTTAATATTCTTTTTATTCTTCTCAGGCTCTTGATAGTTGTTCCTTGCCCAATTTTTTAAAGCCTGTCGTACTCTCTTCAATTTTGTCTCCCAAATATAATTTGGCGAACCTTCTACATGTTGAACCCAAGCCTGTCGCACCACATCTTTTACAGCAGGGATACGGTTCCAAATGGCACAATATTTGAAGGGTATAGGCCCTAGCTGACAGTGACTATGAAGAGTAAGCGTTATTGGGTAGTGCTTAGAGGCAGAGACATTGAGGATGTTTGAGTGACCTGTAGAGAAGGTAGACATATATGCTATACTTGTAAGGAATCTATCATGTCGTTCCATGATATTGCCAGCGCCAATCCTTTTGTTGCTCCAGGTGTACCTACGATTTTTGGGTCTGATATCAACAAGATCGTGCTCCTGCATGATGGCCTCTAGTCAACTTCTGGATGGATCAGGAGTGAAATTTCCTCCTCTTTTTTTGTTAGCATGCATCACCAGATTTAAATCTCCTGCTATAATGAGATTGTTGTTCTACTCTTCTTCTATACTTGCTTCCAATTTGTTCCAACACATTTCTTTCTCTCTGTATTGATTCGAAGCATATACGTTATAAATTGTTACCTTTGAACCTCCAGTTTTACTTTCTAAGGTGATTCGAATCCAGTTCTGGTGAACGCTGGTGGAGTCACAGATCCATTTATTGCTATCCCATATAGTTAATACGCCGCCTGAGGCTCCTCTTGCTTTGCTTGCGCATCCATTAAAATTCTTTTGTTGGCTAATTACTCTACTTATTTATGATTGATCTTGCTTTGTTTCTTGAATAAGAACAATTTTAGGGTTTTCACTGTGAATTAAGTCCTTGAGGGCAACTAGCTTGGAGGGGTGCCCTAAGCCCCTACTATTCCAAGATAGTATTTTCATCATGATTTACTGGTTACATGGAGAGGTGCTCGCCTCTCATGGCCTTTGTTACTGTTTTCTTTTTCCAAGTGTCCAAGTATGAAGGTCTCTATTGGAGTTTGGGGGCCCAGTGCTATTTCTTTCTCAGCATTTTCATCCCTTTGTTGCTTGGTTGATTTCCTGCCAGGCCCTTGCTTTTTATGGACATCATTGGGTGCTCCATGTTCCTTTGAAGAACTCCTGGTAATCCTTGAAGAGGGGAGGTTTGGAGAGGGCTGTATGACAAGAGGAGGGGAAAGTTGAAGAGGGGGATCTATGGAAGGGACATCAGGCCCCGATTCTACCTCAGAGAAGATTGCGAAGGGGTTAGAAGACAGAGGGAGAGGAGGATCGAGAATCAAAGGAGGGGAGGAAGGATGCTGCTGGGAAGGACCAGGGGCATTAGGATCCATAGACTTGAGAGGAGGAGATGATTTTTTCCTTTTTACAGTTTCCCATTGCCCATCCTGCTCATCAAAATCTACATTAACTATTTTAGTGCATCTATTTGCAAAATGTCCATATTCATGGCATACCTTGCATTTGAAGGGTATCTGCTCGTAATCCAGTTGCTGAATGTGGCACCAGTCATCCACTTTCAATTTGATTGCTTCCGGCAGTCCTCGGCCCAGATCGACTTCAATACAAATCCACGCACACGCCTGCATCTTGTCTTTAGGTTCACTGTGATCTATGTATTTTCCAACCGCATTTCCTATTGCTTTGACTGAGTCATCCCCCCAGCAGTGAAGGGGAAGGTGCGGCAGTCTGACCCAGACTGGAACAACATTCGGTATATCAAGTTCTGGATCGAAATTTGGGGTCCATTTGTTGAGGTAGAGACCCCTGGAGTCCATAAAGTAAGGCCCATTTTTGAATATTAGGTCATTGTCCTCTTTGGTTTCGAAATGAAAAGTAAAATATCCTCTGCCACAGAATTTGATGGATATTTTACCCTGGATCTTGTCCGACTAGTTTCTTTCAACCCAACTTTGCACTGTTCTGGGTGATGGCCACAATCCTGTAAATTGCCCAATCAATCCTTTCTCTGCTAGGGAAATGGCTGCCATGCGTGGGATGGTAGGCGGTAGTTGAACTTCCTGTAATACATCCAGCTTCTTCACAAACTTTGTTGCTGTTGGTCTAGGTCTTTGCAGAGGGAGTGACTTTTCGAGAATGGAGAAGGCTCTTTGCAGCTCCGGGTCCCCACCGGATGGGTCTGGAGGGTCCATGTTGAAACTCGTTCAGGCGGCCCTGGCCAAGGCTCGATCGCGGATTGCAGTCGCGCACACAACAGTGTCCGTTCCAAATTAATTACGTACCCTAAATGTTGCAAAATGAATAATGTATTTTAATATATATATATATATATAATATATATATAATAGATGATAGATAAAATAATTGTAAGGAAAATAAAGATAAAATGATTTTTAATAATCTTAATTAAATTAAATCTCTTTATAATCATGTAGATTTGATTAATGTTTTTTTAATAGAGAATTTAATGTGGTCTCTTTAAATACACGTAATGGGTTAGTTTATAATAAGAACTAATAAAATTATTTGAAAACAAAATTATAATAATTTTTACCATTAGTAGTATTATATATTAATTAATATCATAATATATTGTGGTATGACTATTGAGTTAGGAAGGTGGTATGTTCTCTTCAATACGTATGGAATTATATTTTCATATGTATAAATAATGTCTAATATTATATTTGTTGGTGCGGGTGTCCAATATTGATGATGATATGGTGGCTGGACAAATCACCTTTAATTACTCTTCGTTGCCACCAACCTAAATAGACAAAATTAACTTTAATAATAGCTTTTGGAGAAGTGTCCACCACCTCATGATCTAAAATTTTGAACTTCCTCTCACACTTTGCAAGTTTTGATAAATTTTGGTTTTTAAATAGTCACTTAGATCGTAATTTATTCAAAAGAGTATAATTAAGTTTTAAGTGAATTTAAAGATGAAACAAAATCATAAAAACCCCAACATGATGAAAATGATGAAAAGAACACCCAAGTGATAACAGAGTTCATCTAGTGTGGACTACATCTCTCGGCCCTGCTGCAATGTCTAGGTTGCTTTATTGATCTCAACAACAAAAAGAATACATTGCAAATCTTTGACTAATAGAGTAAACACCCTTCTAGAGAAGCATTCTTCCTCCTTCAAAAAAAGGTTCTCTTTCAGATAACTCTCACTCACAAGTTGACCCATCTTAGCAAATAAATGGTGGTGCTAAAAGAAAAGGACTCTCTCAGTAAATGTAGGAATGGATCCTTGTACTCATTCTAAGATCAATAAACACAAATTCAACTGCTTCATATTGAAGAGTTGAAATGGTCTTTTCCCACAATCATACTAATAATACACTGAAAATGGTAGCCCTAATGACGAAATAGGTGTTGTATATGCATCTAGAAGGCTCGAAAACTGGTTTTTAGGCTCTTTCCATGCTAAAAATGTCTCTGTATGGCCTTAAAGCATCCAAAAAAGTCTTTTCCTACAACACAAAAGCACTTGGCTCTACAAACGTTTTAACATACAATGTTCAACTCATAAAATAATGCTTCCATTATGTCCATAACACCCCAAAACCCTTGTGTAGCCTCTTTTTGAGCTCAAAAAGGCTGAAAAATGGTGAAAATAGGCATACTTGCTCCTTTCTCTGCTATATGTCGTCCAAATTGACAAATTGCCTAACCAGGAAGCGAACTCATCATTTGGCAAGTCCATCGGGCAAAAATTTCACTTAGGATCAACGTTGATTTTGCCACAATTGGTGCAAATTGTCTGATGATTAAAATGTGCCATTAGGCATTAACGCTGATTGTCTAGCCCTTTGTTTCATCTGTATGGGTTTAACGTAACCAAGGGCATGGGTGAGAGGCCACGTGCCCTTCGACACTCCACCTCAGGTTGTGTCTATGCCAATGTCGTGGGGGTGGGCCAAGCGCCTGCCCCACCCTCCAAGCCCTCCATCGATAGCCCCACATTTGATCTCATGCTATAATTGAAACTTGGGGCTACAACATACCTCCCCACCCCTTCGGCTCGCCATTGGTTACGAGCCTGGTTATGGGTAATAAATGGGACTTGGGGTCGGGTTAACCATCCATCATCATCACCTTTGTATTTTTTTCATGTTATATAATATGCTTGGGGACTAAGGTCAATTGGGCAAGGCCAACAACCTGACCCCCAACACATAAAACTGTTGTAGAATAAATAGAAATGGCACATATGATATAACAAGGAACACGGTTGGAAAAATGGTAACACACTTAGTTAACTTGTTGGATATCTCATGGTCAAAACTTGTCGGATATGTCGATCGACCAACAATATATTTCACAGAAACCAAGTGCCACATGGCGTCCTCCCATTGGGTCACATTGTGCACTCCCATTGGGCCACTTGGCTCCTCATGATTGGTCCACCACAAAACTCAACAACCAATAAAATTCCTCCAACAAAGTTTATACAACCTGCCACATGTTGGCATGTGATTCATCCATACTACACAATATACCACTTATTCAGCTGTTGATGTCAATGCCACATCACCTGTATGGCTTAGCCAGTTAGTAGCCAAGTCAACATTGCAAGTTGACTTTTTAGTTGTTTTCCAAAAGCTTAAAAACACAAAAAAATTCACATATGGCATCAAATTGAGGAGATTCGAGTGTGATTGGAATCAAAACAAAGAGATATATTATTTGCCGCTAGTTTTAAGAAATTTTGAGCACTTTTATTTTTTTTCATGTTTTTATCCTTTTGATCATTCCTCCCCACTAGAAGATTTTGGACTACCAAAAGTATATTTTTACTCAACAAGTAAGTGAGAGTGCAATTTCCTTACTTTTCTAATCTCATTCCATGTTGTTTTACTTGGATTGGTACCCTTGAGCCCCACTTGAAGATACTCCACATTTCCTCTATGTGAAGTCTTCATTCTCCTACCAAGAATTGAGTCTTCTTGCAACTCCTCTAAATATTTAGGAGAAAAATTTTCAATAGATGGAATCTGAACACTCTCTTCATGATCATAAATCATTGGAGGATCATAAAATCTCAAGTTTTACACATTCACAAAAGAATAATTTTTCTTATAAAGTGAAAATTCTAATCGGAAAGCTTTAGTACCAATCTACTCCAAAATTTTGAAAGGACCGTATCTGATTGTGTTAAGATTTTACCTTCACCTTTATGTCTTTCCCTGGTCATATAAAACCAAACTTGATCTCCCATATAGAAATCATGATCAACTCGATGCTTGTCATTCCTTTCTTTGTACTTTTCCTCGCTTTTCTCAAGTTTCTCTTCTACTCCTTAGTGCACTAGCTAAATTTGTTCAATGAATTTTTTTCTTTTTCCAGATCACTATGTCAATCTACTGCAATATCTTTACCAAATATGAAATCCACATGAGACTTTGTTTAAAAACACAAACAAGCTTCAAATGGAGATACTTGCATACATGAGTACTTGGCACGATTGTAGGCATGTTGGTTGTAATGTAAATGTGCATCCAAAATTTTAGGAAGCTTACCACAATATGTAATAAATTCCATATAAATCAACTCATCAACCATCCAAAATAGCAAATGCCAAAAAAAACATTGTGGCATATAAGTTATTTATTCATAACATCACTTTTAAAAAGCACCCAGTTGTGGGGATATGCAACATGTGGGATACAAAGGAAATGCAATATTTATCTAGACAAACAATCTAACCATTTCTTACTCAATTAGGCTAGGGAGTGTTCTTTTTTCATTTCACTTTCTTTTGGAGCTACTTTGTGGATGATTATGTTGTGCCCTGCATGTTCCTTTTCATTGTCTTTCTTAGGTGATTTGATGATATTTATTTTCCTTCTTTGGATGAAGACGTGGATGCATCTTCCAACATTTCTCAATCCAATTCCCACTTATATTTCAATGAGTACAAAATTTTATGTGAGCATTTATTTGCAAAAATGTATTTGGACATGGAAGAGGATCTTCCTTCCTAGTCTCATGTCTATTTTACATATTCACTTTCTCAACCATTGCTTTCCTTTTTTGGAACTTGGATACACAATGGCTAGGTGCATGACAAAATGTACAATGGAGCACATTCCACCATATTTTATTCAAATCATCTTGATGCTTATAGTCATAGAAGGCTTTTGAATAACCAACACATTTATATCCTTTATGGCTGTCCTTTGGATTATGATTCTAGTGGAGAGAACATGGTTGATGAGGATAACTTGACTTAGTTCTTCCTTTGGAGCGCTCATCTCTCTTTGGAGATGTTTTTCCATCAATGTCATCATCATGCCATGATAATCCTTTAACTTGCAAGAGTTCTTTCGTCACGAATTTCACACTTGAAGAATTCCTTGACATTGTAGACTTTGAGCATTCCCCAACTTCTTCTTGAACATATCCTAATCCTTCATGCTTGGCTTATGTTCTCACCTCAATATGTTTTTAATGATATCATGACTATGAATTCCAAGACCTTTACCATTGTATACCATTTTGGTGAACAATTTCACACCAATACCCTTGGTATGTTTCTTAAATGATGCAAAAGATGGATTCTCATTTTTAAGCAAAAGAATTGAACATGAAGTATATTTTACCTCATTTTATATTTGTGACTCTTGGTCGTCTTCCTAGAGCTTAGGCATCTCCCCATTCTTCTCTTTTGTAAACGAATTGGTAAATGAAGATTCAAGAAAACTACTCTTGGGATTTAACATATAAGAAATGCACTTCAGCGGACAAATGGTACAAACATCGGTCAACCCAAGTCCCCAAACTTGTCGAGTCCTAGAAGAAGCTTTTGTAGATGAACATTCCCTAGTTTTCTTTTTAATGATATTCTCCAACATTAGGTGCAAATTTTTCTTCTCATCCTCTGTTGCTTCAAGCAATCTTATTAGTTCCATGTTCTCCACTTGAAGAGAAGAATTCCTCTCTTCCAGTTCTAGGAGCCATGCTTGATGCAAAATTTCAACTAAGGTTGCAATATAAGAACTTTCTATGATACTAGTGATCTGAAATTTTGATCATCCTCCGATACTTTGCAAGTTTTGATAAATTTGGGTATTCAAACAGTCACTTAGATTGTAACTTGTTAAAAAGTGAATAGTTAAGTTTAAGATGAAATTAAATATGAAACAAAATCATATGAAACCCAACATGATGAAAATGAAGAGAAGAACAATCGAGTGATAACAAAGTTTTTCCATTGTGGACTACATCTCTGGGCCCTGCTTCAATGTCTAGGTTGCTTTATCGATATTAACAACAAAAAAAGTACATTAGAAATCTTTGTCTCATATAGTAATCCTCCTTATACAATGGCACTATTTTTTCTTCAAAGAAACATTCTCCTTCAGAGATCTCTCACTCACATGTTGACTCACTTTAGCAAAAAAAAAATAGTGCTAAAAGAAGAGGACTCTCTCATTGAATGTGGCAATAAGTCCTCATACTCATTCTAACATCAAAAATAACAAATTCAACTACTTCATAATAAAGTGTTGAAATGGTCATTTCCCACAATCATACTAAGAATAGATTGAAATTGGCTACTCTAATGAAGAAATAATTGTTGTAGATGTGTTACAGAACACCCCAAAACCCTTAAGTAGGCTATTCTTATGCTCGAAAAGCCTAAAAAGTGGCCAATATAGGCACCCTTCCTGCTTTCTCTACTATATGTCTTGAAAGTTTTAAAAATGGCCCGACCAAGCAATAAAATAATCCTTTGGTAGGTCCTTCAGGTGATAATTTTGCTCAGGATCAAGGTCGATTCTGTTGTTAATGATGCAAATTGTCGAACAATTAAAACATGCCACTAAGCCTTATCATCAATTTCTTATCCCTTTCTTTCATTCATATGGATTTAATATGGCTAGGGGTGCAGGCCATAGGCCACATGCCTCCTAGCACTCCACTCGTGGTCGAGTCATGTGCCATGTGGGCTGGGGCTGGGCCACATGCCCACCCTGACTTGCGATCCCTCCAATGATACCCTTGTCTACGGTTTCATGCCATAAGTGAAACCTAGGACCAAGGCTTACTCGCCCACCCCTTTCGCTCGTTATTTGCTGTGTGCCCAATCATCAGTAGTAAATGGGAACAGGGGTCGAGCTAACTGTCTGCCTCTACTGCCTTTGTATTATGGTCACATTATATAATATACCCAGGACCTCCTCACGTGTCACATTTACACTGATCTTAGCTTTAAAAGGTGCAATTCTTAATGAGCGGAGCACCTTTGCAACCTCTTACCGTGTTAGTGGTTTAGATTTTACTAGGTTTTTTGTTTTTTTTTTTTTTAATCTTTCATATATTTAGAATAGGGTTAGAATAGAGTAGGGGTTAGCTGGAATTATAAATTTGACTGGTTAATTCCATAGTTACCAAATTCACTCGAATTGGGCAAAAAAAATATGTAAATTCGTGTATTCGATATGAATACCGTATTATTCGTTCAAATTCAATATGTTTCTCTGGTTTAATTGATAAATGTCACATAGTTTACCAAGGCAGATGATTGTTCATTCAATAAGAACAATCAATAGCTTGAGATCATGGATGAATGGAGGAGCTGCTTGAGATACCTGCATGCTTTCACCTCAGACCCAATATTTTTTGGAGAAATGCTTTCAGAGAGATCCAGAGAAGAGATGGACCAGTGCAGAGCTATTGAACTATCCTTTCTTAAATGAGGACAACTCTGCCATGGAGGCAAAGGACGCCATTAGTGATACAGGATCCCCAACTAATCATTTGGATTTTAGGAATCAAGTATGGGATTCCCACACTTCTCAGATGACTCCCATTTTGTCACTCAGTGTACGAAGCCCAATAGGGGAATGCAATGCGGAGGTGAATAGGTCAGTTAGGCAATGCTCAAGACCTTCTCCCAGGGGCAAAGTGATGGCACTAGACACATCTTGTAAATTTGAAGATGTTGCTAACAGGCCTGATTAGATCACAAGCCCACATGGTGAGTGGATTGTTGTGAGATCTTCCAGAAGTAAATCTCCAAATTCATATAACCCTTTGCTAAAAGCAGACATTAGTATTGTCTCCTCCATCTAGGATCTTCCATTCATAGAAGAAAACTGCAGTGCTAGCTTCGAAGTTGTCAATTGGAAAGAGTTATAGCCAAGAGGTAAACTAGATCAATGCTCAGAGCCCGTGGTCCATCAACAATCTCAACATCAATAATCATCTAGCACTTCTGCCAAGACCTTGCATCATTACCTGTTTTCGACAACTATGGCATCTGATTTTGATTTGTGAAGCTTGGGACTTTTATAGCGTCCACGACTAACAGAAGAACATTAAAAGGTATAGTGAAATGGGAAACAAGTTTAAAAATCACTCTGAAAAGGGAAAGTTTATGTTTAAAAATCATAGTGAAATGGGAAAGTTTACTAATTTACTACCTAAGAGCCTAGGTATACAAATAATCTGTTACAGTGTGAAGAATTTGTGAGGTAATTTTAGAAAAGAATGATGGATATTCTAGGTCATTATATATTTTTTTAGCTGTGTTTGATTTATTATTATGAATAATTTAAATAATAAGTGTTTAAATAAGGAAATTATTTTAAAAATAAGTTTTGTAAGATATAATTTTTTTGAAGTGAAATGTATTTCGAATTCAAACTTAGTAACTCTGATTAATTCTATACTTCAATGTTTCATAGATTTTCCTGGCCCTAAATACATATATGCATTAAAAACACTTTTTCAAGGCCCAAAATTTCCCAAAAGTCTGATGGTTAGAAATTTATCGAGAGTCACTAGTACGTACTTTATTCCTACCTATTTTCACGTCCTTGCCTTTTTTTGCTGGGTTTTCAATGCCACATACTCTTCACATAAACCTAGTTTAAGGTTCTCAGTTTTTTCTTCTAGGTTTCGACTACCACAGGCCCTTCATTTAACCCCTTGGTTTCACTGATCTGTGCAGCTCGCGGAAGGCCGTGGCTGCTTCCACTGGTACGTAGAACTCTTAGGTGGAAGGGTAGGGAATGATCCTCTCATGCTGATTTCCACTCAGACCTGACACAATGTTCAGAAGCGATCACCGAATTCCAAGCGATCCATGTGTCGGATTCACCAGACTGCCGTTTCTTATAAAAGAGACCTGAACATAGCTCCAGCAATAAAGATACAGGCTATGTTTATGGCTTCTGTAGCAAGGACAGTATGCATTGTATAGCCGGCTCAGATTTTGTGTCCATGTGTAGCAATAACAGTATTGCATCTAAATAGATCTCACAGCAAAGCTTTGTTAGATGCATTGAGAGTGCAAGATCCATTTCTGTTTAGGGAAGCCAAGTTATATATCTGGGGTTTACACAAGTGGCCTCTATATCAAATATCACAGTTTTAAGAAAGTGAGAACTTAAAATATGCAATTTCTATGTGCATATCATATCAGAGTTTATATGGGTTTATGTATATTATTCTCGATAGATGGGTATTACGAGGACTCAAATGCTTGCGGCCATGTCTTATGAGATGCGTTAGCCCAGCGCGACCATAGAACATGGCTACTGAAATATCGACGTTACTTTCCCATGCCTATCCAGTGAAAGTATGGCCTGGGAGTGGAGGATTCGCAGCAGGCCTTTCGCGAGACTAAGCAGTAAAATATATTTTACATGTTGAATCCGTGTGCTTCGACAATTGGGCAACCAAATATAGTTAATCAGTAACAGAACGGCAAATAGCAAATTTGCGGCATGATGCCACCGATATAAATATGTGGATTTACTGCGTTGATATCAAGATGAATCGGTTAGTTAATTCAGGTTAATTTTTTTTTTTTGGTCCAGCGGCATGATTAAACGGTTCGCAGGACCGGGACGCAGTCAAGAGAGGTGCGTAGTGCATAAAAGCAAAGCCTTCGGATGCCATTTCTATTCCAAAATGCCATAACAGCTTTTTTCTGCTTTTCAAAGTGAATGTTCTTATAATATTCTTTCTTATACAACTTAGCTGAACCTTCTCAGTTCAGTGGATCCTTTTCGACGACTTTTTAACTATTATTACTTCAGTGAGGCAGTATGAAAATGACATGTCAATATAAGAAATAACTGCTAAGAGAGACGAAATTAGTTAACATTGGAGAGACGAAATTACTTTCAATATTCATATTCCCTGATTTTGTGGCTAGTTTGTCTGGTTCCTTATCAAAGATTATCCACTCCAATGGTCAATGTCGGCTTCTGTTTTAAAGCATGACAGGGACACTCTACAGCTTTATTTCCACCCATATCTCATCTCTGAAACGCATTCTGAAGCCTATTCCATTAACATGTACCCATGCATAAAACTATACTAATTCTATCAAATCATAATGTATTAGATTGAACTTTTGTAATTATGAAAATATCTATTTATGAAAATGATGAATATATTTTTGTGTGAAGAGTTGCTTTACCATCTAATATACATAAATAATGAATATATTTTTGTGTGAAGGGTTGTATTAGAGATAGTTGCATATGTATAATGTATAAATATTTAATATTTAATATTTATATGCTATTTCAATTAAAAAAATAGAAGGTTAAAATTAGTTTAGTAGTTTTTACTCATTTAGAAATTATGTTATACAAAAATTTGCATAAGATTATTGAGAGTTTTGTTGGTCAATATTAAATTAATAATGTTTGATAAACAAATCATCCTATAGCAATTTTTTGGCAAATCATCATAATGCTTGAGATGTGAAGTGGATAAATAAATTGTTTGTTGAAGTCGAGAAACTTCCAAATTTTGGTGGGTACTATAAGACTTTTACACATTTACAATTATGCTTCTACATAAGTGCTTAAGAAAACATATATAATGGTGGGAAATAATTCTTGTAAGTATACTTTTTACATTTTATTCCTATTCATTTTTTATGCAATGACTTTCCTAAATTATGGTCCGAAGTAATTGATGGTAGATATGTTATTTACATAAGCATAACTTATGTTTTAGTATTTTTTTTTAATAGTTTTCCTCCAAATCTTAAGAGTCAAAATTAAAGGTAGATATGTTATTTACTTGAGTATAACATATCTTTTAGTATTTTTTTTAATCTTTTTCACCAAAGCTGAAGAGTAAAAAATGGCTACATAGTTTTAAAAATCATGCACCAATATTGCAACCATATCCATAAATTAATGCATAAAATACGTAAGGTTATAAGGCTTTAAAGAAAATGTTTGAATTTAATTTTTTAATAATATTGAAAAATAAATATATATTTTTCAAAGTCAAACTTTATAATTTACATTGGTCAAGGCTAAACTAATAGTGATCAATAGATAATTCAAACGTCATGGCTTGGGAGAGACTAATAATGATTTCATAACCATATTTAAATTTAATTAATAAGAACATAAAAACTTAACACTTCAAATAAAATTACAATATAATAAGTTTCTTAACCATGGCTATCCACCCCCACTTTACCATGGATATGATTAACTTGTAGATAAGTTTTGTTACAATACCATGGACCAATACCATACAATATTAGTACCACATTGAGGAAAAACCATAACTCATTTCACAATGAAAATTAAAATGTAAAATATTTTAGACATTACATATAGCATTCATAACATACAATGAAAATTCTTTGTCATATGTATGGAGGGGGGGGGAGAAAGAAAGTGGGAGAATGAGTGAGATAGAGTAGGGAAATAGAGGGGAGAGAGAGAGAGAGAGAGAGAGAGAGAGAGAGAGAGAGGAGGGATGGGAGGAAAGAGAGAGAGGGAGGTGTAAGAGAGGGGGAGAGAGATGAATGAAGAGAAAGAGGTGGGGAGGGAGAGGAGAGAGGGAAGGAGAGAGATGGAGTTGGATGGCAAGTGAATGAGTGAGATAGAGTAGGGAAATAGAGGGGAGAGAGAAGGAGAGAGAGAGAGAGAGAGATGGGAGGAAAGAAAGAGAGGGAGGTGTAAGAGAGGGGGAGAGAGATGAATGAAGAGAAAGAGGTGGGGAGGGAGAGGAGAGAGGGAAGAAGAGAGATGGAGTTGGATGGGAAGTGACATATAGGCATAAAGGTAGAGAGAAATGGAGTGACACGGGAGAGATGGAGAGAGGGGGAGAGAGAAGAGGAGGGAATACAGACATGAGGGGAGAGAGAGGGGGACATAAATATGGAAGGGGGAGAGAGAAGGATAGGGGGAAGAAGATAGTGAAAAATTTGGATGGTAGAGAAAGAGAGATGACGGGGGAGGGTTGGGTGACAACGAGTGAGGGAGAGAAAGTGAGAGAGAGGACTTGAGAGAGAGAAGGAGGGAGGGAGGGAGAAAGTAGAGTAAGAGAGAAGAGGGAAAGAGGAGAGTGAGAGCTAGAGAAAGATCCAGCCTAGATATGGTATTTGTGTATATAAAGACCATCCTAGATGCATCTTAACCTAGAATCTATCAAGTGCCATGATGGATCAAATCTCTTTTCACTTTAAAAAATATTATTATTTCAAGAGATTTGATTCCTCTCAATATTAAATCTGAAATTAAAATAAATCTAAACTAGTTTATATTCAATCCAAAAAAATTATTATATATATATATATAAAATTAATTAATTAATTAATTTAAAAATTGTATCGATATATGTTACATAATTCTAGCATGTATATAAAATAGATAGACAAAACTTGTCTCTAATCTAAATATTTAAATATTAATATTTTTTATTTTCCTATTTTATGAATTTTATATTTAATAAATTTAAATTTGAAATAAATATATATTAGCATTGTATTTGGAAATTTATTTTTTTTAATTAATATATTAATTATAAAGATATCAATTATATTTATAATAATTAATTAATTAATGAAACTGTGTTGGGTTCAACAGAAACCCCATTGTAAACAAATGAAATGCTAGTTGAAGTGGGGCATATTATTACATATATAATTAATGATAGACACACATCTCATTCATGATTGGATCATTCACGAAGGGTACATATATCCTTACCGCCTCTACTAGTGCTCGTGCTCTTGTCTCTGCTATAGGTGCTGCTTTAACCAGATCAACTACTTACCCTGCATTGGTGCTGCTTTAACCGGATCAAGTATCAACTACTCACTCTGTCTGTAGCCCATTGGGATACATATTTACCATCGATCTTTTCGGTGCATTATATGTTTATATATATTGCGATTAATATTTATAGAAATTAAATATGATATATTAAAAATTAAAATTTAAAAATTAACAAAATATTTAAACTTTTTTATGATTATAATTTTTATATTTTAAAAATATATATATATATATATATTTGTTATTCGGAAATTTAATTTTTGATAGAAGTTTTTAATTTTATATTTATTTGTTTGTTTGTTTTTTGTTTTATTATGATGGGTGGAATCAGCAATGTATTATTTTTCATATTTGCATAATATAGGGTTAATCCCCTCATGGTTGTCATTATAACATTTAGGAGCAATTGTGTCACCTCAAACACCGCTCACCGGTAAGTCGAAATTTGAACATATAACCTGCAGAATAACACATATGCCAATGCATTAGCTAGCTAGCAACCCACACCCCTGGAGACTCATTATTTAATTAAAATTATATAAACATATAACTTTATTCTATTTAAATTCTAATAAAAATATTTTTTTAAATAAACGGTATATATCATTTTTAAATATATTATATAATTATATATTATATTTTTTTAATTTTGCCCTCATTGAAAATTTAAGTTAACATAATACAAAATATGACTTAAAAATTAAATTAAAAAACTCAAGATTGGAAAAAAAATAAAATTCATTATGATTTATTTATTTTATTTTAAGTAATTAAGGTAGTTTTTTCTAATTTATTTAATTCTCTACTATTCTCAATTTTTTTTGCCTTGAATTTATTGGTTTTAATCGACTCTAGTGTACTATATTTTCTTATTATTGGCATTCTGGCTTTTAATGTGCTGGTAATTCCTTGAATTCTTATTTTACCCTAGGATTTCTTTTTGCTCCTTGAATCTAACATTATTTGCTGGTTTATTCTAATCAGGTCTCTCTTCAATCCTTGTCTCAGCCTCCCTCTCGACATGGCCTATCTTTGCATCCCTTCCATGTGATTATTGGGTCTTGATCTGTAGTTGGCCCTGCCCTTTCCCGTGCTCCATCTCTCAGCAAGCCATGCATAGCCATTGAGGGGGAGGTTTTGAGGGGAGGCTGTTATGGGTCTTAACGTCGAACATGATTCAAGATCGAGGTATAGGAGGCTGTGACCATATACTATTTAGCTATTTTTATTCACAACAAGACGGGCTGCGGGGCAGCTAGTCCCTGCCCCAGCCCGCAGCTTAAGAGCCCATCCATGGTGCCCTTAGGCCGGTCAGCATAAAGTGACCAGTACCAGCGACAGCATAAGCAATCGAAGAAGCAAAGGCGGCCCAGCAGAGGTTACATAAGGTTACAGAGACGGAGACAGAAGAGTGGGGTTTGATGGGTGGAGGTTCGACCTCGCCAAGGGCTACGCCGGAAATCTGCTGGGCGCTTATATTCAAAACACCAGCACCAAATTTGCAATTGGGGAGGTGTGGGACGATATGGCTTATGGCTCCGACGGCCGCGTTGCCTACGACCAGAATGCCCATCACCAGAGACTGGTCGACTGGGTGCACTCCACGCGTGACCGAGCAGCGGCCTTTGATTTTACTACCAAAGGGATCCTGCAGGAGGCGGTGAAGTACAGTGAGCTGTGGTGCCTAAAGGATTCCAACGGGAAACCAGCTGGCATGATCGGGGTTTTACCCCAGAAGGCGGTCACGTTTATAGACAATCACGACACTGGGTCCACCCAGAACATGTGGCCTTTCCCCTCCAACAAACTGCTGCTGGAGGGTGACCTGTACATGACTGCTATTGACGAAAATATTGTGATGAAGATCGGGTCGAGGTATGATGTGGGAAACTGGCCCCGCCTACTCCACAATTCCGCATCGTCGCTTCTGGTAATGACTATTGCGTGTGGGAAAGGAACATCTTCTCCACTGAATGAGCACCATCAGTAGTCAAGCAGTTTTGATGGATTTAACTGTTTTATATAATCTCTTATGTTACATTTCCATATACCGCTCTTTATTGGGATTGGCTGAATAAGCAATCTGGATTTTGTGGGTTTTATGATGATTTTAGCAAATTGCTATAATGTAAATGGTCCATCTAATTAATACAGATAATTCCTTTGCTATGATGTACATGGTCCATCTGATTAATACAGATATAACTTTTTCATGCTGAAAAAAAAGCCCAACAACGATTATAGCGTCTTCGAAAAGGCTAAAGGGAGAAATGTAAGTCATGAAAATTGACAAATTTATCTATAAATATCTTCATCCTCCGAAATACTCTGGTTAAACAAAGTTACATGCGTCAGTAATAATAAATTATTATCTGCCTACTCTGACTCAGTGTAGAAAATATTTGCTTCTCAACAAACCCCAGTTCAACCTCAGTTAACATGTTCGCATCGGTCTTGAACGAAAAGCTCTGAGTGTCTTAAATGCATGATCCTTTTAGCGCCCGCTCGCCACGTATCTCATCTACCAACTGCCTTCATTATCGAGCATCTTCAGATGGCAGTAATATATGTTGCATACCCGCCTCCCTCTGATGGCTGTTACCCCTTTGTATGCCCGCCATTCACTGTTCATTTGGGTTCATCCAGCACGTTGAGGGGTTCACACTACTGAGTTGAGAACACATTTTCAATCCCCTGCACAGAGTTCTGTTTGTGCCCATTTTCTGAAACTGTTATTGTGCGCCATGCAGGCGTCGCGGTCGTGGGTTTAGGTGAAGTTCAGACGCAGTCTTTAAAACGAATCCTGTAAACTTTCTGAGCGAGAACTGATTTACCAGGCCTTGTAGAGATGTATTGGGATCAGGTGAAGTTCAGAACCATGATCAGAACTGTAATTAAAGTCATCCGGCAGAAGCTTTATTGGTAGCCCAGAAGTGCTAGACTTGTCTCCTGTGTACGCTCTTTGGTTTTGAGATCATACCAGTATTTGGGGAAAATTCTTTGCAACACCCATTAGAAAATTAATAGATTGTCGGCATTATGTTGCAGTTCCATCATCCGTTTATTGATGTTGTTCAAAGTTCGCGGGAAGATAATTATAGACTGAAGATAAATGCTGCAATAATGGGGAGACGGTAGGTTGGTGTTGCTGCTGAAGTATGTCAGGCTTGGCAATATAATAGATCACACATGGGCTCTCATGATTATGTCTGCCCAGGTAACTAGTTATGACTACTCCTTTATCACGGGAGTCGCGTTCCACTGTTTTCTTCACATCGTAGTTGCTATCCGAGCATCTATAATAGTTCCTGCAAAGTGTACACAGTCATGGCATGGTAAGCAATTCTGTAAATAAGCAAGGTGCGACGTATTCTACAACCTACTTAAATTTTAGAAAGCCCAACTATATTTGTTTAAACATTGAAAGTGGATCTATAATGTACTGAAATAATTGTTTTCAATTTTCTGCATATAGGAAGGTTCACACAACTAGTTCTTTAATCCCTTGTATAGATCCGAGGCGAAAATGATTAGTTATGTTGAAGTATATAGCAAGGGCCGATGCAGTTGCTAGCCTTGAGCAATTCCTGAGGTTCGAGAAGCTGAGTGTGGACTTCATGGAGGGCATACAGAACGTTATGCAGACCACCTTCGCCCAATGGCAAGCCAAGAGGGAAATCCATCTTCAAGAGGAGTGTCATCAGGTAAGCACCATCGACAAAACCGATTCCAAAATATGAACAAGCATTCTTTAAATTTTAGAAAATCTATGCATTCTTGAAGTGCCATCAGGTAAGCACCATCGAAAAAACCGATTCCAAAATATGAACAAGCATTCTTTAAATTTTAGAAAATCTATGCATTCTTGAAGCCTCTTTAACTTCCAGAAAATCTATGAATTTTTTAAACATTCTTTAATTTTTTTTTAAATCTGTGCATTTTTTAAGCATCCTCTAACCTTCAGAAAATCTGTGCATTCTTTAAGCATCCTTTAACTTTCAGAAAATATATTCATTCTTTAAGAATTCTTTAAATTTTAGAAAATCTATGCATTCTTTAAGCATTATGTGTGAATTTATTAAACATTTATGGAAATGAAACAAAATTAAACCACAAAACCTTCATGTGATTACTGCCAGCGGTGAACTGTTTTCCGTTTAAATTGGATTTGTTTCTCATGTGATATTTGTTATAGCTTGTTCTGAATTTGATAGTGAAACAATTGCTGGGCTTATCTCTGTCCAAGGAGACGGAAGAGATCTGTAAGGCATTCCGTGATTTTTGTAAAGCTGTCCTTTGCGTTCCCATTAGAATCTCGGGTACCACGTATGCGAGAGGATTTAAGGTGCACAAACACGGTAGGCGAGCATGGAATGCTTTTTGCACATCGAGCATACTCAGATACCAGGTAACTTTGTCTTACATGCAAACGTCTGGCTTTACTGTTGTGGTTCCTGTCACCTGTTCAAACAAATTGAAATAATTAGTAGATTATAGAAACTTTTCCACATAAATCTCTAAGGAATAGATAAATTTACAGCTCTATAAGCTAATTGTTACCCCGATCATCAACTTAGACTTCTGCATGAGAAGAGATGATAAACAACTTTCTAATGTGACATCACATACATTAATGTATTTGCTGATTTGTTTGCAGGTCGATGACATTAACCTGATGAAGTCATGTACATTTGCAATAGGCTCTGGATGCAGAATTAAGGCATCTGGTGGAGCAGCATTTGGACGAAGGGCTGTTGGAGATGAAGCATGATGGACAGGGCCGTTGCAGATGAAGCGGCGTTGCAGATGAAGGAAAGGGTGAAGGCGTTTTAAAGGAGGCAAGTAAAGTCGGTTGCCTCCATGCAAATTGACACGCCAGGGCAATTTCGACACGGCGGCAAGGTGGGTAGCAGCCATGGTTTAGCAGATATCATCCGCAATAAGTATTCCTAACATTAAATGTTAGGAGATTAATGCTAAGGGAAACCTAGCATTAGTTCATGAAGCTCTTAATTACTTGTACTTTTGCCAAATTTAGCCTAACTTTTCAGCTTGTATACCTCGTACTGAGGCCAAATAAGACGAACATGTTTCTGATTGGTTAACAGCATAAACAAATAAAAAATATCGTTTTGGTTTTCGTGTCATTCGAAGGGACTTTGGTGTAAGTTGAAATAGTTTTATGGGTTGCCGTGCCAAACTAATAGCCACCGACCAAAATCGATTGCTATAGTCCCTGCCAGGGCCGGAGGGCAGGGACTAATAAGATTATTTTCTATTTTAAGTCCGTTTCATCCGATGACTATCAACATTTTTTAGATTTTGAGACAGTAGAATATGTAAGCAACTCGATGGTTGACCCTTGTGATATTAGAAGAAGAAAGAAACCATACCTAAACTCCATTAACCTTGAAAATCGTCCTGAGTAAAATTCTAAAAGAAAACAAACTAAACATAATGATATTATGTAAACTTTAAATAATATCTCATGCATAGTGGAAACAGTGTTCGTTTTTAGATAGTTTTGACGCTAGGATTGCTCACCTGAAGAGCCATATCCGTGTGATCGAAAACTTCCATCTCCTTTTGGGGTCCAACACCCAAGATCCAACTCCAGTAACTTCACTAGCTTCTTGATACTTTGTCATGTATTACAATAGTATTTTTATACAATGTTCAATAATTAATAAGCTTGTTTACTTATAACACCCGGTCTTATTTTGGATATACTTTTTCCGTAGTAAGAAGTTAATTTATTTGGTTCCCTTTTGGCGAATTAAACTCACCTATAAACTTAGTAAAAACAATAGCTATATAATAGATGTATCTCGGTATTCGGATATTTTAAGATAATAGTGATATAACTCCAAAAACAAAGATGAGTTTACTCTCTTTTAGCTTGAAAATAATTAATTATTAAACCGTTATATTTAAGGAAACTTTAAAGTCAAATTCAACTAAATCTCATTTTAAGAATAAACATTCACTTGTCCCAGCTTTAAAAAGACAACAATCCTTGAGAGCGGAACACTTGAGCAAAAAGGTACCTCTTAACGCGTTATATTGACAACGTCTTGTTGTAGCCACCAATAACCCCCCTCCTTATATAGTGTTATTGCTAATACTAAGTAAGTGGGGACTCTTAGTCAAAAATTTAAAAAATCAATTAGTGCTTATATTTCCTTTTAGATAAAGCTTAACATCATGAACTTAGGAAAATGCCTTTGAAAAATCTAAAAAGCTTAAGTTTCATGATAAAGGAAGTAAAGTCACTCCTTAAAGAAATATCGCATCGTGCAAAGAATGATCGGATATCTTCTCATGAGCTAAAATTTTAAAAATGCGAGATTGTGATGCAAAACTCCATCGCATCGCATACATTAATAAGCACTCATGTTGAAAAACCTTAAAATCGCCGATTTGCGATATCGCATATCGAAACACATAAAATACACATAACGATTGTGTGATATTGCGATCTTGCGATAATGCGATGCAGCAATATTGCGATAATACGATGCTGCGATCTGCGATACTGCGATGCAAATTGTAGAATCATTCCATCGCAGATTTTCCTGGCTCAATATTCAAGAAAAACTTTTTCCATAAACCAAGAACTGGTCATGCACTTTAATGTTAATTAATGAGTTATATGCCAGTGGTTAATAAAATATGGTTTTGTGTTTATCAAGGAGCCAGTTCACGTAACGCGGTGTGTTTTTGCATATCTTTGGCATTTAAAGCTTACCTGTCATTATTTTTATCATTACTTTCACCTCATTTGTAAACTGCAGGAACGAAGAACAAAAAGTTATACAAGACAGTATGCAGGATACTATGAGGAAGAAAGGCAGGAGTCCAATTTCCATCTGGGAAGGCGCACCTAATCTGCTTGGGGAAGAGAATCCTAAGGTAATGGATTTGCGGCTACTACAGGCCCATCAAGGTTCGCTGGAACATCAGTTATAGAGTTAGCTCGTTCATTCCTGCACTGGATAACAGCAAGGCACCAAATTCTCATGTACACCGACAGTGTTGATAACAGAGATAAATAGTTTAAGACTCAGGTCAAGAGCTTACGGAATCATTATCTTCACAAAGTTTGAGCTTTATATCTCCCAAAAAGTGCAAAAGGCGAAAAACGCATCAAGAAAGCCCGAATCAAGAAACAGAGGCAGTTTCTGATGCGCGATTAGCGCATCGCTGAGAAAATTGCTCAAAAAGCAAAGCTTCCAATTGCTCAATTACCTGCAAACCCCAAAAAATTGCAAGAGGCAACGCTAGAAACAGAAAGCTAAAGAAAAGATAGAAGCAATTTCAGGGTTAATCAAGTTAAATTGGGAATAATACTGGGCATACATGGTAAAGTCACATAGTGAGCAGATGATTCCCAAATACGCCATCAATTTTGCCAAAAAGATGGTGCCAGATCTTGCTAATTCCGTTCTCTTAGCACAATTATAAGCTGAAGTCGGTCAACCAACTCTTCTGAGGAAAATTATGAATGCTTGCGATATTACGGAGCAAATACAGAAATAGTTAGATGTTAGATTTAATTTTAGAAATAGTTTTATTTTATTTTTAATTAGAAAAAGGACGGTCATTTAAACCGCATCCTGAATTTTTGTAATAAGTTATTTTTAGTTTTAGTTAGTAGTATTTAAACGCTTCTGATGCATTTAGAGAAGGGTCCAGAAATTTATCAAAAACTTGTCCTCAGAACATGCACTTTTGCAGCCTCCAAGAAGGTTTTGATGAATGAATGGAACATGATTTGTTAATGTTTGAATTTAATATCTACTACTGATGTTGCACTTCTGTACTCTTAGTGGATGTTAGATCAAGGAGAGATAAATCATTGTCACTTGAAGCTCATGAGTAGGACTAGTTATAAATGGTACTTTTATGTCTTAATCATTTCTGCTTATGTGTTAAAGTGATATTCAATTTTAGTTGTTTATATATTAATGTGTGAATGCCTGAGTTATCGTTTGGCACTTTTGTACGGTGATAGCTATTTATTTACGCTTAATGTATGAATAGCTCATTATGCGATATGTTTTTCACAACTGTTTCTTCTAACTTTTTATACGAAATGGTTCATCTTTATTGAATTCTTTTCTCATAATACCTGAATGATCTTTATTACCAGTTGTTATTTGAAATTTTTTTAGATCGCATAATAGAAGAATTACACCCGGGGTTAGTATAGACTTAGATGTTTTTTGCTTATTAGAATACAATAGTATAGCATTAGATTAAAGTTAGAATTAGAACATCTTAATTAGGAATCGTTAGATCAGAAAGATCAAATTCTACACACACTCATAAATTGGCAAACTGGTCCCATATCCCTAGTTAGACCAGCTATACCAAACGGATAAGGAGCTACCAACCAAGGTCCGGACCGGGTGGGTATCCCCCTTGTTGTAGACTCGATTTTCGGGGCTTCAACACGTCTTTAGCTTTAAATTGGCATGAGCTGAACGACAGCTGACCCTTTACAACTTCCAAACGTGTAAGTGGTCACTGCAATCAACTGGTGTTCCATAAGGAGGCCACAATTTTGTTAGGAAAATTATTATGGGTAGCAATTTGTTATTTTTGGGAAATTTAGTTTTTTGTTTGAATTTTTTTTTTTTTTTTTTTTATTTTGATGAGAAAAATGTTTAAACAATCCTTTTAGAAATTTTGTGCAACCAAAATTACAAAGCTTAATAATTATGACGAAAATTTCCCAAAATATCTATTCAATTTTCATCCAAATCTTATAGAAATTTCTCCTATTTTCTAAGTAAAATTGTGACCTAGTTAAACTACTATTTCTCTTAGTTTCCAAGTAAAATTGTGACGTTGTTAGAATACTATTTCTCAAAACGATCACCCAATGAGTGAGCTGATTTGATTTTGCGGTGGTTTAAGGAATTCAAAAGCTATCCATTATTAATTATGAATTGTAATCTTTCTTTAATGTTGAATGGGACAAAGGTTTATTGAGATTACAAATTTAAATGGTTAATTCTTTACAATCCAATATTTCATAGGTTTTAATGTGAAAGACATATATACATTCGAAAACCCATTTGTTTACCGTTTTAAACTACATAGATCCAGATTTACCATTTAAACCAGCCCGAAGGGCAGGGACTAAAAAGAACATTTTAGCCATACTCCAAGCAAAATTTCTTAAAAAGTATAATGGTTGGAAATTAATACTGACTCATTCGTAGTACTTTATTACTACATAGTTTGACGTTCTTTCCCTTTTCGTCCGCGTTTTCAATGCTACAGGAGCTTTAGATAACCTAGTTTCACGTTCTCATTTTTTTCGTCTGGGTTTCGAATGTCATAGGCCCCTCATTTAACCCCTTCGCTTCACTGATCTGTGCATCTTGCAGAAGGGCGTGGCTGCTTCCACAGGTACAATATGAGACGTAGAACTCTCACGTGGAACCGCAGGGAACGATTCTCTCATGATTATTTCCGATCAAAGTCCAAACAATGTTTGGTACCGATCACAGAAGTCCAAGCGATCCATGTGTCGGATTCACCACTGCCGTTTCTTATAAAAGAGACCTGAATATGGCTGCACCACTGCAGATACAAGCGATTGTTATGGATTCTGCAGTCAAGACACAACGCATTGTATAGCCGGCTCACATTTTGTGTGTATGTGTAACAGTATTGCATCTAAACAAAGCTTCGACATATGTTTTGAAAATGCAAGATCAATTTCTGTTTAGGGAAGCCAAGTTTTATATCCAGGTTTTACATAACTCGCATCTCTATTCAGGTTTTGTGTGTATGTGTAACAGTATCGCATCTAAACAAAACTTAGCCAGAGTGAGAAGTTGAAAGCTCTTCCGAAGGAATATTTTGGAACTAAATCAATCATGTACTTCAAGGATTTTTTATATAATTTGATTAGATGTTTTTATAATATAATATAATTTTATCAGATTTTTTTATAATATAAGTTAATTAAATTGTAAGGTTTTATTCATTGGAAATTGTTATTCCATATTGCAAAAATATAAAATTATTTGAATATTTGAATAGAAAATATATAAAAAAATTTAAAGATATTTAGAGGTTTTGAAAATGGATAAGCAACGTTTGTAGTCTATTTTCTTGAGATTGTCAAAGCTTGGAGGTGTGGTTTTAAGGCATAGTGATTTTGAAAGAAATGAATGGAGGTGTGGCTTTAAGGCATAGTGATTTTGAAAGAAATGAAGGAAGTGTGGTTTTAAGATATATTGTTTTTCTCAAAGGAAACACTTTTGAAAGATAGATGGATGTGGTATTTTCTTTAAATTAAGAATATTATTAGAGTGAATTATATTTAACTTTAGTTGAAATTGCTAATTCACTTAACAAGTTCAAATGGTTATCATTTTTGAATTTATGAAAAAATTGTATTTTCATTTATATTTATATTTTTACTAGTTGTTAGGATTTCTTGTCTAAATTTCCATATTTATATATTATTTATACGTTTTAGCATTACAACTATACAATTAAAATTTTAATAAATTTTCCAATGGGTAGAAAATAATAATATATAAATATAAAATGAAAATAAACACAATATTTATTTATTTATATAAAAATTATCAATTGTTTTTTATGATAACAGTTAAGTTTTCAGAATGTTTTTAAAAATATTTTTAGAAATAAAAATTAATGTAAAATATATTACATATATTAAAACAATCTAGATTAGAATTGTCCTTACAGAAACTTAGAACAAGATATTTACATTCTAAGAAAGGTAGGTTGGTAGAAAAGTAACTCAATTTACCAAGAATTTGTATGACATGTTAATCAAGTTATGTAACTATTAAGATCTAATAGTTTGCAAAATAATTTCTTACTAGATGACTTGTATCCATAGGTGGGGAAATAATGTCATAGATTGTGCTTTTAGATATCTTCATATAGAATCAAATATAATTTTTTACCTTTTAAATTACCATGAACCTAAATTTCACAATAGACTTTTATCCCTAACTCTAAAATTTTTCTTGCAAAAAAATATATTGAGGAAAATTTGAGTAACCAAAAATACTTTCATTTTGATAAAAATAAATTTAATCTTTTTCCATTGACTTGAACTAACTATTATATATTTTAAGAACAAAATTGAGGACTTCTACCATAATTTTATGAAAAATCTCTTACTTCCATTAACAAATTCTCTATAAAAGTGCGAGGGGAAAAGAAAAACAATATAACTAATCCATGGTATGACAACAAATGTAAAATTGCTCGAAAATTCATAAGGAAGCTTCCAATTGATCCATAATTTGTCGAGGATATTCCACTGGACATCTCCTCACAATAGATCTGATAATATTATATTTAAAATTTGAAATTCTACACTATTACAGTTTTATTTAATTTCTAGATCTGTAAAATTAACTATAATTAGTGCGTGCATGTAAAATTAAATCAAACAAAAATGTTAAAAATGATGAAATAAGGTCACGCACACATAATACACAAGATATGCTCTCTGGGAAACCCTTTTGGGAGAAAACCAACCTAGAAGGTGAGGCCACTTCGCTCCCTTTCTCTGTCTGGAAATATAGCTACAGATACAAAAAAGTAATGCTTGTGGCCTGTGGGCTGCTACTGTGCACATATCCTCTGTGTGTGCTCTACCTCCTACCTCTCCAAACTATATTTTCTTAGCTATGGAACAAAATGTTTTCAAAAGAATGAAATGCCTCTTCCTCCTAGTGACACAGTTATAACACAACCTAGTAGCCTAATAGCGATTAAGTTTGACTACATCAACTCTTAACTAGAGTTACAAAATATACTCTTGTAGAGTCTTTTACATCACAAACACATGGCTATGCCCTTTTCCATGAATAATGGGGCCTGACAGGGCATCCTCTCGAACTATAGGTGTGAAAATAGGAAGATCAACTTCTAAGTGACATAACTTTTCCATACAACTTCTGATTAACATGATTCTTATGCCATTAGAAATCTCTCTGTGTATACAATAGCATGAAAAGGTGCGGCACTTTGGCAGAAAAGTTTTATCCCAAAAAAAACGTTTCATGCCTCAAAATACTCCCGGAAGGTTTGAGACCTTATTTCGCCAAAATTATTCCCGATGGTAAAAACGGTTTCGTGAGCTTATTCCTCCACTTTTTCCTTTCGAAATGCAAGGAGATGGATGCAAAAAAATATAATGATCCAATTTAGATCACTAATGGGTTATTAAAATTGGATAAGATAAAAAGATATAAAACCATACTTAAAAGGAAAGGAGGCAATACATTAATGGATATGAAGATAGGATTATCCACCTATCAATGATGAATACTAAGACATTGAGGTGCTGAGTTTAGATTTCTAAATCTAAAGAAAATAATACAATCCCCTAAATGAAATGAATTTCTACTTCAAAATATTTATGAATATCCTATTATTGTGGACAACCTTCCAAATGTTTATATAATGATGAAGTGTTTTTTATAGAAGGCTTAATGTTTGGGGTTAAGAAACTAGAAAAGGGGAAATCTAAGGAGATCAAAGCTACAATGGTGAAATATTGAAAAATTGGGGGCCTATCCTCATCCTTGGTATATGCAAGCTCTTAAATTTAGAAATTAAGTAGGATTTTTCAAATCGTAGACTCAAAGTATCATTATTATTATTATCAAAATTTGGGATAAAAATGATCCCTCTAATTATAGGACCATTATCATTAGTATCGTATTAGACAATATTTAAAGGATTATTATGGAAAATAGATAAGCATATGGCTAGAAATCCATAGAAAATAATTGATGGAGAAGTTGGACTTAGGGAATATTCAAGTATTGCCTAGTGATTCTAGGTTTAAGAAGATACAAATTTAGGCTAGAAAAACTAAGAGGGATAGAAATTATGGAGATTCCACAAATGAAAATATGTGACTTAATAAAGGAAACAAGTTAGTCTAACATGGCAAGACTCCTTCACCTAAAGTTTATCAAACCAATCATGTGATGTTCCTACCCAAAAAGGAAAAATTCTAGGTTTATTAAAGGAAATGGAGATTGAAGAATCACCGAATTGAGAAATACATTGTACAAGTTGGTGTTGATTCCCAAAAAGTTGGAAAATTTCCCTTAGACAAAATCGTTATAGATGTAGTTAAACCTCGAACTTTCATAGACAATGTTGATGGTATGTCCAAATAGAATTAATAGAGACGCCAAGGTTGTTGTCCCAACAGAAAAAAGGATGTTCTTCTACCAAATTCTAATGCCTAAACACTTCATTATCTCATTAATGAAACACAAAATATAATGGGATCCTTCTATAGCGACAACAAAAATTAATGAAGACATGCTTAAGGTACTACAAAGGATCCTTCCATTTTGCAAATTAATTCAAAGTGAATGATGAACTATATGCTAAGTCATGAGAGAACAAATATGATGTGAAACCATCAATTTGTACTTAGAGCTATGGGATACAACATGTGGTGCTACTCCAATTTTCAATCGTATTCCAATCTCAAGGCTCGAAGCTATGTTAACTAAGGTGTCTTTTGTCACGGAAATAGGAGGAATGTGGAAAGAAAATGGGGAGCATTTTTAAACCTATTGATAATGTTTGTCAAGTCCTTGTCCTTGAGCATCACAAATTGTTCATGCGTTTGATGACATCCATGTAATCTACAACAATTTTAAACAAGTTTACCCTTTTCTCATTTGTGAACAATATCCCTTACATGACAAATTAGATTTTTCCTAGTTACAGTAACTTGTCACAATCCCTACACAAATGTGGAACTATCTTTCTCCGAGGATGAAGAATTACTCTCCTCACTCTTGCACACTTACATCTGTAAATTAAAGTTAAAATTCATATAGTTAATATTTTTAATGTAGCCTTACACATTTTATTAATTTATGGTAGTGACATTTGTAAAATTTATAGGTAATTAAAAATGTATATAGTTAATATTTTTAAAATATGTGTTACGTTTCTATTTTTATTTTTTTGGTAATGAGAATTGTAAAATTTATAGCCCTTTAAAATATAGGAAATCAAATATGGGGTGTTAGGGATGCATGGAAAGATAGTAGATCACTCGAAGTGGAATTAGGTGCATGTACATGGGAAAAGAGAGGATATAGTAAGAGGATATGAGCCATTTTAGTTTCATCCCAACACTTCATATCTCTCCCTCACTTGATTTTGACGATATTAAGTGAAGACTCACACATTAAATTAGGAAATAATGGAATTAATAAGGTTTAAATTTTGGTATATTATATAATAAGATTGTAGAATTGAGCTTAGAAGTTATAATGCCAACGTCATAAATATTGACTATTTAAAGGGATGCTAGTAGTTACAAGCAACTTTGAAGGTATGATGAAGAGGGGACGGGTTGTAGTTGCTATTGATAATATAGTCTTTCATCCAAATTTTTAATTTCTAAGTGGAAAAATTGAAGGAATTGGTTTGAAAGGCCCATTTTAAGGTTGAGCCCTAGTTTTTTTTATTTAGGATTATCCAAGGATGATTTTAGGCGAATAAGTGGGAGAGTACATGAATGAACTTTATCATTGGGATACCACTGGTAGAGGGAAATGAATGCATATATTTATTGGTGGATCGACTTATGAAGTTCCCACATTTCTTCTTGAAAATGACATTTTACTCCATCAATAAAGTGTCACAATTTCAAATTTACATAAACACCACTGAATATCAAGTATGTCAAAGGGAAGAACAATGTAGTAGCAGATGCCCTCCTGAGGATGTTATCCACTTTCTCACTCATAGAGATAATTGATGACTGGAAGTTGTTGCTACTTATAGAATATTCCAAAAATAAATTTGCACGTGATATTATGGAGGGGTGGATAAAGGATGAAATATACCGAGTCATGGACGACATCATATACTATAAGGACCAAGTATATATTATTCCAATCACAACTGATGGAGAAAATTATGTGAGAAAATCATATCTCGCCTTTGGTAGGACATTCGAGGTACATCAAAATTGACAAAAAAATCAGGGAGAGTTTCACTTGGAAGGGCCTTAATATGGATGTGTTGAGGATTGGGAAGGAATGAAACATTTTCTAGCATAACAAATATAAACATACTCATCTGACACAGTTGCTACATACAGTCCCTATCCCCAAGAATACGTGAGATAGTATCTGCATGGACATTATCGTTGGGGTTCCTCTGTTATAGGGGAAGGACTTCATATATATATATATATATATATATATATATAAGAGTTGATCAGCTCATGAAGTTTGCGAAATTCTTTTGCATACCACTTAATAATTTAGCATGAGTGAAACTTAGCCCATTGGCTCATCATGTTAAGTGTAAGTACACATCCCCAATATGTTCACTTGTCCCTATGGTAGGGATTGTCATAGTTCCAAAATAGTTAAGTTTCCTTTTTAAATATGGCTACAAAATGATAGTAGTGACAAAAAATTTTGATCCCTATCAAAAGTTATTGATATTGATTGAAATAATAAGGCGTTTGAAATCCCTTGGCCTCTAGCAAAGGTATTGTTGTGGTATTCAACAACCCCCCCCATTTATTAATATAATAGCTAATATTCTATTAATAAATAGGGACCCTTGATAAAATCCTTACAAAAAACAAATTTAGCATTTAGACACTTTCTTTTTAAATTTTTGGAATAAAGCAAGATATCAAGCCAAAACCCTTTGAAAGCTAGCAAATACCCACCTTTTCGCATACCACTAGACCAAGTGTGTCAAGAGCCTTGTTAACAAGAAAAACTCGCGAAAAACAATCAAAAGGAATCACCGCGCTTAACCTAATTATCATTAGGCTTCTTCATTTAAAACTAAGGCCTATGGAATTTCCTATTAAAACAAAATCTTGTATCGCATATCGTCATTCACAAAAAGCAGAGTCTCATGAAGCATGTTGAAACATGCAAAATGTGATATTGCGATGAGAAAATCAACCTTATTGCATCGCGTCACAAATACTTAAGAAAGGTCTCAAATCTTACGAACTGTGCGATGATGCGAAATGCGATAAAACACCAGACCCAATTAAAGCCTATGTCATAAAGTAGCACTTAAGTCTGCCACACAACAAAAAATTCTTTATAAGGTAAAAATTCCATCAGACAAGCTACGATTTAAAGAACACACTGCTTATCCTGCATCTTGCATCTCGTAAGAACCTAACGAACTCTAAGAAAGTGCATAATCAATTATGTGATAATGTGATTTGTGATATTGTATCGCAATCCTAAAATCAACATTCTCACAAACTAAAGCTCGCCACCTTAAAAGTTTTCCTTCCCATTTTAGGATGCAGAACATTAATGAGCAATAAAGGTAGCAATAAAGAACAATTAGTGGATATTTAGTATGGGTTAATGGCATTTATGTTGAAAAGCGGCTCGAAGTGATACACTATCTTTTCATATGTGTTTAATTAAAGTCCTTTCTTGTCACCTTTTCAAGGTTATTTGTATCATTCATCCTCATTTTCATTCTTGCTTGCATCTATCTGATATCTTCCACTTTGCTCCATTTTAGGGAAAATCCACAGGAAGAGTCAGTAGAAGCAATGGGAAAGAGGGGAAAGGTAGTTGCATCAAAAAAGCCAGAAATGATCCCTCTTTTCTCTAATACTACATGCAACAGAGACAAAGGAACTTCAACTTGGGATGCCATGTATGATTTTTTAGAAGAGGAAAAACTAAGGCCATTAGTAGCAAAGGCCACAGTCGATGCTCATGTTTTCTCTGATGCCTCCTACTTTGAGACAATGTGCTCATTCCTACATTACATAGTCGCAAGACGGAAGATAATCCCATACACAGATATGGTCAAGTGGTTAATTGATGTGGTGGACATCTCAGACAGAGAATTCAAGAATCATAGGCAAGAAGTTATGGGATCTTTTTTAGTAGATAGCCTATGGATAATGTACCATTTATGAGAGCCATGAAATCTCTACAATAAACAGTTCCTTGAGAAATTTACTAAGGAAAATGAAGACCCGATAGACGTCACGTGAGCCTGGACAACAAGCAAAGGCAATCTCAAACTGGATAAGACGGGTATGCATTCTATGGCATCTATATCTCTCCCTTATAGTTTTGCTGCATCCATGCTATGTAAATTGTTCAGTAAACCTGATAGCACCAAATTTTTCCCGAAATGACTTAGATTAATAGATCGAGTTGTGAATGCAAAAATAATGAATTGGGCTCAAATTTTGTCTGACAATTTGGCAAAATCTATTATGAAATATAGGAGAAAGATAAGTCCCTCTTTAAGGGTTTATCCTCCATTTTTCATGAGCGCTTTTGTAATGGATGTAATCTATTTTAGTTCCAAATTTCCCATTATGGGATGGAAGTGGACTGTGTATGACTGGCTTGCTATACATGTCTACCATAAGATTTTGTAGGAGTCTTAGTTTCACCCACATTTTTATAATATTTGTCAAGGAGTGATGCTACCCATCCATAAAAAAATCTACAACATAGTTGCCCCTAAGTTTTCACAAGAAGCTGAAGTGGATATCTTGCATGTAGCTAGATGGTTTGGGGTGGAAACATTTACCTATATCAAAGTATCTAGGAGAATTTCTTCACTGCATGTTCTCTTATACTATGTCCCCGACAAGTTAATGGCCAAGGAGATAGCCTACCAAACAGTAGCAGATGGTTGGTTGAGAAAATGATTGAAAGAGTAGAAGAAGGCGAATTGGCCTACATTTCCATTGCAATGTGGTGCATTTGCACTACATGATTTTGGAAATGCATGCAAAGAAGAAGAGATCATGAAGTCTATAAAATTAGCTACAACCGCGGGAAGGCAGTATGACCCAAATGGCACTGCTAAGGACTTCTCTACTATGGTGAAAGTAAAACCATTCACCCATGAGGAGGATGCCTTCGATGACCTCTTCCTAAAAAAGAAACATTTTCAGAAGTGACGCATATGGCATCACTACCTTTTTCCCCAGATAATGTTGAATCTTTCCATGTGTATAGAAAGAGGAGATTATTGAAGGTCCCATTGGACCTACTTCAAATTGAACTAATAACCGAGCCAACTCCTAGTGTAAGCTTGGAGGATAGCTCCAAAGAGAATTCCGAAGAAGAAACCCAAGAAAGATGTACTAATGAGTCAGAGCACTTGGAGCACCAGTCTCAAAATGGCGAAGGAAATAAAAATGAAGTATCCAAAAAGGAAAAAGTTGGAACTGTAGAGGAAACAGTTGAGAAAACCACAACAAATAAATAGGCAGAAGTTCACTCTACATCCACTCAATTAGCAAAAACCCTAGTTATTGATTTTGAAAAGGAATGTAACCATTCCAACAAGAAGCTTCACATAGATGAAAAAACATCTGAAATACATACCTCTAAGAAAGCATATCAGAAGTCAACTGAAGAAACAACAATAGAGAAAATTGTTGGCACTCACGATGTTGAGCTCATTCCTGCCACCCCCACTTCACAAATTATTTTGAGAATTGATGAAATTCCTCCACTGAATGTATTTTACGGTCCTACCCACAAAGTGTCGTCAAAAGGCAGAGGAAGAAAAGAAAGTTAGACGCTATAGCTGCTACAACTCCTGACAGTTAACCAATGGAAATTGTATGGAAGGACACGCCCATGTACCCATTTGAAAATATCATAAGATTGTCACAATTCATAAGATCCTATGCTATGAAAACTATTGACAAAGCGACAGAGGTCCAAATTCTGCTTAAAGAAAATTAAAAAATATTTTTGTTGTTGGAAGAACAATTAGCTCAAGAGAAATCCAATCAACAAGAAGAATTACAAGTAGCCCAGCTCCAGCAAGAATTTGAACAAATGCAAATACAACATCAGGCCAACCTAGTAGAAAGAGATGCACGGATAGAAGTTATGACAGATAAGTATAAAGACAATCCACAAATCGATGAGTTCATAAAATAAGCACTTAGTCTTAACTCCCAACTAATGTAGCAGAAGGAAGTTCTTTTCGAGAAAATCTCGCAAATACATCCATATTGCAATGTAAGTGATAAGTTGACAAGCCAAGTTGTCGACATGAGACTTGAATATTATGAAATCCATAAAAAAAAATCTGACTTTATCACCTGGCAAGAGTCGGAAGAAGGGAGAAAGGTAGTTCTGCCAAAACTGGAGGAATCACATAAAGACATCTTACTCACAGATTGGGATTCTTGGCTGAAGCAAGCGGAAAGGGAAACAATAATCACAGTAGTAGTAGAAAAAAAATGTAATAGAAGCCATCAACGAAAATCTACATGGCCCCAACCTGGTCAGAAAGCATACCAATATTTCTTCCAAATCTTAAATAATTAGGGTAGTAGTGGAGACAAGAAGCAAAAGAAAAAGAGGAGGTGATTGGACAAATGAGCAAGTTAAATTGGTAAGTGTACTGGCAGTTCTTGGTAAAACCATACAACCACTGGATGACCTTGAGATTCTTAACAACCTCCACACATAAAATGCCGCCAACGCTAACAAATTCTATATTTGCTGGGTAGTTGAAATCTGCGACTAGCCAACTGATGCATCTCAAGCCTATGATAGATATTTATGATCTCAAAGATCGAATGTAAAGGAGTTAGCCACCTATTTTATTATATTTTTAGTTTTATTTTATCATGATCTGAGGTAGGTCATTTAAACCTCATCAACTATTTCTGTAATAATCTATTTTAGGAACTATAGGTTAGTATTTAAACCCCTTTTATGCATATAGAGAGGGGTCCAGAAATTTAATCAGAAACATTCTTTGAAACATTTCACTTCTGTACTTTTGAGGAGGTTCTAATGGAATGAGTTGAACATGATCTATTTTCTCTGAGATATCTAGCGTGCTCTATTGAAATGCACTTTTGTACTCTTAAAATATGTTAGATTGATTGAAATTTGGTCAATATTGCTGAAGCACATGAGCAAGACTCGTCATATATGGTACTTTTATCTTATGATCTTGTTTTATTTATGTATTAGGCAATACTTCTTCTTTTATTTGTTTTATGTGTGAAAGTATGAATTACAGTTTAGCATTATTGCACTTTTGTATGATGTTGGCTTTGACTTTATTCTGGATACATGAACAATTTATATGTGATATATCTTTCACGATCGTTTTGGCTAACTATTTATCCAAAACGATTACTGTTAAAGAATTTCATTTCTTATTGTAGTTGAATGATCTATATTACCAATTGTTGTAGGACATTATTGTAGATCACATATTGTATTGAATTCCTTGGTATATTTATATTTCAATAATGTTTAAACTAGGATATCTGCATGTGTGTAGTAGTATATATTAGAATACACTTAGCTTAATCATTCCCCCATTACATCATATATCACCCCATCAACACTCTCAAAATGTCTTCTAGGAAACTGGTCCCATTATCCCTAGTCAGAGCCATTAAACCAAATGGAAAAGGAGCTACTAACCAAGGCTCGGACTAGGTGGTTTTCCTACATGTTGTAGCAATGATTTTTGGGGCTTCTACAGGTCCTCAACTCTTGATGAAGGTCTTCAAATTTGTAGTTATAGTTACTCCCTTAATTCTTGACCAAAATTGATATGATTATGGTTAGGAAACATGATAACTCAAGAACACCTTTTAACGTTGCGAACACTCCACCATTTATTATATGCATACCAAACTCTTAGCTCAGTATTTAAACTAATGCGATATCCTACTAGGGGTAAGGTTTGAATCCATCAAGTTCCTCAACCATAAAATAGAGTTACAGTTTTGTACCTTATAAATTTTTCTTGATAGTATATACATATATATCCCCAACTACGTGATTAGTAAGGGCATCCTCCGATACCATGGTGGTAAGCTTAGTAGGTCAACATGCAAGACACATAACTTCTTCACGCAAATCCTAATTGTCATGATTCTCATACCATTTGAAAGGTATCTAAGTGTAAATTTTGGCTCCAAGGTCTTGTGAAAAAGTGGAAATGTTTTGGCAACAAAAAATGCCTTTTGATGCCTCAAAAGATATCTAAAAAATTGTAAACTACAATTCTCCAAATACCACCCCCTCATTAAAATGACCCTACTGGTATGTCCTTCTATCTTGAGATTTTGAGAGACTTGGGGGGCTTGCTACTGGTAGAAGCCTTGCTTCACATTCTCTTTAATTCCAAGACTTCATTAGTGAGTTCCTTTAGAGACTTAGTTTCATGCTATGCGTATTATCCAACCAAATTGGATAAACAAAGTAAGGGATGAATGGAAGAATGAATAAGAAGTGTAGCTAGTCATTCAAAAGTTGCAAAAAATCTCAGTTCAAATAATATTTCCAGAACTTGATGAGGAAGGAAAACTCATATTGCAACCTGAAGCAGTCATAAAACAGGAAACCGACAACTACAAAATCAATCAATCTCAGAGTATCTCATCAAGTGGAAGAACTTACCAGCTGAAGATTCCACATGGGAGGATGAGAATTTTATATAGAAGCATCCAGAACTACTCAAGCATTGAGGACAACACTTTTTGAAGGAGAGGGGCATGTTAGGTCCCTATACTACTGGTGTAACCCCTTATTGTTATTAGTGCAACCCAATTATTATTTTTTTGTGCCCATGTAGTCCCCATATTGTTATTATTGTGTCCCATAGAAGCCCACTATTGTTATTGTTGTGCCCTTACATTATTATTGTTATGTTAGTTGTGATTACTTTATGACCCCTTAGACTTCGATATATAGTAAGGAGGTCTTTTCATTGTATCATCCAAGAATTGTTCATTTGTGTAATGTAAAGCAGGTTTCCCTCTCAAAGAGGCTAATTTCTAAGGCATTGATCTATTTTTCCATCTTTCTGTGAGTTGGTTTCATAGCAGACATATTTGAAAAGTAGTATAATGGTCCAATCTATATCATTAACACCTTATGGGTATATTTAAAACATATATACCTAATTTCAAAGATAGATTTGTGAAGCTAAGAGAAATTATGTCATTGGTAGTTGAAATGCTTAAAATATAGACATTATTATTCACAATATAATCAAGATATAAAATGAATATAAAAACAACATGAATCAAATATGTGTTTGAATATTTTCAATGCATATAGACCTCAAATTAAAATAGGGTAGGTAGATGGTTATGGTTCCCATCAAAATCTACCAAATTATTTTTATTTACAAATATCTTCAAGGGTCATCTTAGAAATAAGAAAATGATCCATTTTTTTCAAAACACCAATCTTGACACTTTTGGAATTTCACCAAGTTGAATTCATCTTAATTGATTCAAAGTCCATCAATAATAAGTCTTCAGATACATGAGTGATTTTTTTCTAGTAAATCTAATCTAGAAACCTCACCCTAGAATATGCTTGAATTCATAGTAAGATTTAATTCAAATCCTATGATCACACAATCCCAACTGATGATTAATTAATATTTTAAATTATTCTAGAATTGGAACCCATTTTTATATGGAACCTACAAGTTAAAAATTTTGAATAACTCAAACCCTTAGGGATAGCTTAATTGGTCTAGTTCCTATCGCTAAAGAAAATCACAAATGGGAGATCAAGAGGTTAATTCTCCTTGTTTCCCTCGGGGTTAGGCTCTACTAATGAGTAGGGAAGATGTGATCCCTTTGGGTGGCTTTGCCTACATATTTCCTTCAAAAAAATAAAAATAAAATGATAGTACATCTACATCCTTGGCCCTTCCTTCAACCATAATATTAGAAATGAGACAAATAAAATTAGTAGCCTCAAATCTCTCATTCTAACTAGTTAGCAGACCATTAGATAATCCTTGTGCATCCATACCACAAATTTTTTTCTCCTTCAAAATAGAGGAAAGAAAATCAATTGCTTTAGTCTCCTCATACATTGTCTCCTGGACTATAATCAAATCCAACCTCTACATAGAAAGAAACATTATGGGGGATAAATTTAGTAAGAAAACTACATAACCTAGTAATATTAAAGTACAAAGAGGTCATGATTTAGCAATCTTCCTAGGGTTATATATTCTAGGTATCCCTTGTATGGTCAATTCTTTTCATATCTTTAACTCCTTTGAGGCCTTCAATTTTGTTTTCAAGATATATGATTTTCTCCCCACTAGATCCATTAGATCCATTTTATAGTGCATAAATCCTAAAGAACCCTTAATCCTTCCTCCTTCATTTTCTAAGATGTATTTCCTATGAGAAACATGACATGTGAGATAAATTTTTTTATTATATAAGTATGCACAACTTGCTCAAGATTATTGAGTGGCCTCCTGATCCAGATGGCTGTTGGTGGCCACCCACCTATCCCATTTGGACCCCCACAACTATCTCTTTTAGTTTTTCAGTTTCCTTAATTATAGCACAATTTACTACTTTTAGCATTTTTTTGGGTCCTAAAATTCTGGAGCAGTTTTGAGGCCCTAAACGACGTTTTTTGGGAAATCTACCGCCAGTGACTATTTTGTCTAAAAATCATCTTTTTTGTCGTAGTCCTTGAAGAGATCTTTCCAACGGGCTATCATGCGTGTCAAACGGAGATAATACGACCAATTCACGACCTCGGGAAGTTGATGTACCAACTTACCCAAAAACGGGGCCCACAATTTGGCGTTTCATCTTCTAGGGTTAGGTTTTGGAATGTGAAGGGTTTCCATTGTTTCTCAGCAATAAATAGGCCTTTGAACCTCATTGTAACACAATTCAGAGGCATGTAGCCACGCATCTCTTCTTAGAGATAAGCTACCATCGCCCTAGCTGGTTTATTTCCATTTCCGATTGTAAGCATATTTTAGTATTTTCCATGAATGAAATGAAGTATTATTTCCGCTGCATCTTTGTGTATATGGTTATCTCTGTATTTTATTGCATTCCTGTTTAAATCCGGATCAGTGGTATTAGAGTAGTCTGCTTTTTCTCTGTTTTTCTTTGCATGTCCCCAACGAGGTCAGGATATAAGGAGTTAGGGCTTGAACTGGTCGAACCTTTGCAAGAACAACCTCACAAATCTCGACGACCTCCAATGGCAGATGAGAAGAATGACGAGGGGGCAGGAGATCCTATCAAAATCTTGCTCGAAGAAGCGCTCGAGCGGCAAAGGAACGCGATGATGGATAGCTTCGCGCAGATCCTTCAGCGGCTACCTAGAGGTGACGCATCGGCTTCCAACAGCGACTCTGGAAACGCCACGCCCTTTAAGGTACAAGTTAATTTTGAAATCCCCATCTTCGAGGGTCAAATAGACGCAGATGCCGTAGATAAATGGTTAAATCTGCTAGATGGGTATTTCTCTGTTCATGAATTTTCAAGTTGAGAAAAGATTGTTTTCGCTCTTCTCAAAGCAGCCCCCCACGTCAAGGACTAGTGGGAAACCTACTGCGAGCAGAAGGATGAAAGTACAGGCTCATTATTTTCAGTCGCACCCACTTGGGACTCATTCCGAGGTGCCATCAAGGAGCAGTACTACCCTGTCAAAAGCTATGAGAACAAATACATCAAATGGACCACGCTGCGGCAGGGACGGGACCAAGATGTGCCTGAGTTCACAAACATTTTTCACACCCTTCGCACACAGTTGGGTCTCAAAGATTCTGAGCTGCATCTGGTACTCAAATGTCGCGGTTGCCTGCACAAATACATCCAGGAAGAGATGGAGTTCTTGAACATCTCCTCACTCGGCACACCATACCGATACGCTGTCAAAATCGAGCAAAAGTTCAAACAGAAGAAGCGAGACTTTGGAGCTGCAAATGCGAAGCCCAAAGGACAAATCCAAGGTGGGGTGACCCAAGACAACCCCTCGAAGCCACAAGAAAAGAACAACACCACGAAGCCGAAGAAGGACAGAGGAAAGTGGTGTGAGTTCCACAAGAGTCCCACTCATAACACAAGTGAGTGTTGGACCAAGTAGTCGCTGGTGGCTGAGTTGAAGGCTTACGAATCAGATGCATGTTTCGACCCTGAGACAGAACCCGACAAGGGGAATGGCAAAGGGAAGCAGATCATTGATGCGGAGCCCAGCGCCACTATTGCCACCGCCAAGATCCAGAGGAATGAGCTTGAAGACCGAGAGGAGGGGGAGCGCCTTTTCCACTCACAAGTGTGGGTGAAGGGTTCACCGCTACAATTCATTGTTGATAGTGGGAGCCAAAAGAACCTTGTTTGAGCAGAGGTCGTGAAGCGGTTGGGCCTACCGACTACACCACACTGGCAACCATACAATATCGGGTGGCTTCATGAAGGACGAGATCTCAAAGTTCGCCAGCAGTGCCGCCTTCCCTACAGCATCAAGCCCTTCACAGACGAGGTATTCTGTGATGTTACACCTCTGGATGTTTTTGATGTACTATTAGAATAGCCATACTTGTGGAGACGACATACTGTGTATGAGTCAAGGCCTCGTGCTGTCATTATTTCTTTGGATAATTCATTATACAGGATACCAGAGGTAGCCCCACCTACCGCCACCTCTTTCATCACTACCAAGAAAGGAAGCAAGCTCATATCACAGACTAGGAAATTTATTTCCTATCTGGTTCGCTCCCAAAGTAAGGGGAAGATCGTTGCTACATCCATGACCCCCGTAAAGGGTTCCTCCATGCAGCAGCAACAGCAAAGGGATACAATCATGATAGAACACAGGAACAACTTCTCCTTACCCACAGGGGTACCACACAAGTTTCAGGTAGGCGAAAAAGTTTGGTTGCATCTGCAGAGAGAACGCCTTACCAGAACCCATCAGAAACTCAGACCACTCTGACATGGTCCTTACACCAGTACCAAAGCTATGGGAAACAATGCTTGGAAGCACATCATTCCTCCATTCCTTCGCTTTCACTGAGTGTTCAATATGGATCGTCATCGACCATGCTTCCCACCATTTCTGGACACATTAGAGATTGTAGAATAGCTCGGCAAAGACCCAGCTTAGCTGAAGCTTCCTCATCTCAAGGAGGAACTCAATGCAATGGGGACCATTGCTTCCTAAGGGGGGAGGAATGATCCAGGTGGATGTTGGTGGCCACCCACCTATCCCATTTGGACCCCCACAACTGTCTCTTTCAGTTTTTCAATTTCCTTAATTATAGCACAATTTACTATTTTTAGCAGTTTTTTGGGTCCTAAACTTCCGGAGCGGTTTTGAGGCTCTAAACGACGTTTTTTGGGAAATCTACTGCCAACAATTTTTTTTACCTAAAAATCATCTTTTCTGTCGTAGTCCTCGGAGAGATCTTTCCAATGGGCTATGGAGATAATACGACCAATTCGCGACCCCGAGAAGTTGATGTACCAACTTACCCAAAAACAGGGCCCACAATTTGGCGTTTCATCTTCTAGGGTTAGGTTTTGGAATCTGAAGGGTTTCAATTGTTTCTCAACAATAAACAGGCCTTCGAGCCTCATTGTAACACAGTTCAGAGACATGTAGCCACACATCTCTTCTTAGAGATAAGCTACCATCGCCCTAGCTGGTTTATTTCTATTTCCAGTTGTAAGCATATTTCAGTATTTTCCATGAATGAAATGAAGTATTATTTCCACTACATCTTTGTGTATATGGTTATCTCTGTATTTGATTGCATTCTTGTTTAAATCCGGATCACCTCCCTTAATGCAACTCAAGAGATGCATTTTAAACCACATTAAAAAATCAATAATTGTTCAACTTCCATTAATGAAATACCCCTAGGTAAGAAAACTATTTTAAGCTTCCCCTCCCAAATCTCTCCTTTATTTCATAGGGACTCTTAATTTAAAAAAAAAAAATTGTGAATTCAAAGAAAGGGAGTCCTTACCTTTATATGCATCAATTAAAGTTGACTCCTATTGGGACTCCCCTTTTTCAATTAAGAAGTCTTGTCTCTAACTAGGGAGAGCTAAGTTGATCTCAACCCCCTGAATGGGTAACATTCTTCCTTTTTCTTCTTCTTGATCCAGTGGAGTCTAATCATTAAGGAAATCTTATTTTCTAATCCACCACTTCTTCTTAGTCTACCATTAAGATCTTCAGATGCTTCGCTCTCTCCACAAAAGGGCCCTCCCAGTGACACATTAAGTAATGAGACAACTATAATAGTATAACGATTAAATTAGTAATGATTTCCCCTAAAAAAATTCAATCTATGTTGAAAACCTATTTGTAAAAGAAACTTTGATGAGCACATTCTCCATTCACTTGTCAAAGGAGTCCTAAAAATTTTACTCAACATGTTGGATACTTATTAGTTCATGATTGGGGACAAACCCTAGCTTCCAACTATGTAGTACCAAAGTGGAAGGCCCCTACAAATAGTTGTTTTTAGATTATAGTATTATCCTTTTCTCTATTGAATCTGAAGGATATGCATCTTGTGACCATCGACTTATATTGGGGTGAATAACCAAGAATATTTCACCATCTTTCTTCTAACCAAAGTATCACAAAGTCTTATTTTACCAGTTTTCTAATAATCTTGTTGATCAAGGGATTTTCATTAAGACTTTGACCCTATCCATACTACATCAAGTTTAAGCACTAGTTTCACCTTGTGCTTTCTATATCTAATACATATTTTTCCCTTTCTAAGTGTTAATCGATATTCGATTGACTTTTTATCTAAGATGCATGCTTTAGGATTTGACCTTAGGTCCATCCTTGATAACATCTCTCTCACTTCATACACAACCTCACCAGTGTTAAGGACTTTAAACTTCACAATGTAGTCTATACACAAAATTATAGATATCAAAGGCTCCAAAACTTGTAGTACATTAATCCTTGTTTCATTGCCTTTATGGTTAGAGTGAGATGATCTCATCACATGATCTCTATCATTTATCAATGGAATTCCTAGCTTGACCATTGGTTTGCCATATGTCAATATATGTCTATGAATTTAAGGTATCACTTAATAGACTAAGTACTCCTTAAAATCTTGTGCATATCTCTAGATTTGGACATACTAATTATGCATCTAAAACTTGAATAACATATTCCATGAGTCATCCTTCCCATTGAATATCCTCTATACATTGTGAGCCATGGCTTTGATGATAAACTAGGGAAAACTCTAGAGTTTAAATACCTAGAAAATAAATCATGAAAAAACCATAGGATTACCCATTACTTTCATTGGAAGCCTCTGATTATATCTTCCAAGTCTTTCATTCTTAAAATGGCAACCATCATCTAATATAATATACCCCTATAAGATAACATAATAAATGATATAACGATATATTTACTAACATATTAAAGGTCAAAACATAATATTTACTATTAACACAATATATAGTATATCGTTTAATACATTAATAATTCCTTAGCTATGTCTTTACTAAAGTCTCATAACTTTGGTTTTAATGATAATTTTAGTGTTATCATTTTATTATTAATAAGACAGCTCTTTTTAGTATTTTACACTTTCATGGCTTACGTAGCAAATGTAAGCATATTCCATCCCAACGATACATCTTCATTATTTATTATCAAATCCATTATTTTATTCTTTAAATTTCTTAATAATGAACCTTGGTATGGATTTGAAATGCCAAGACTAGGCCTACCAATATGGATAATTTAGAAGTCTTACATTCTAAAACAACTCACCACAAAAATAAGAAAAGACTACCTTGAAAAAAATTATGATTTTAGAGTATCACTTAAACAAAAATAAAAACATCTAATAAATATGATATTTCATCTCAAAAAACAGGAATTATAAAAGAATCTCCTCAAATAAGAATTTATATTATTCTCAACCTTTAAAAATAAATAATATATATTTTTTCTAATGATTTTTCATATATTTTTAGGTATATCAATTTTCATTTTTGAATTCTAAATTTATTCAGTGAACTAAATTTTCTTTGTCATTTCTAAATATTTTGACAATATCCTTGTATTTTTTTTTTTATAAACAAAATGGATAAGTAATTCTATATTAATAAAAGCTTGAATTTTGGCCTTGTGCCCTTACATCAAAACCCTTACATCTTGAGCCAAATGAAGATCTTTAAAGGAGTAAATATATTGTTTAATGTCTCCATGACTAACAATGCTCTTGAAAAAGAAAATAAGTTGTCTATAAATCCTAAAAAAGTGTCCAATAGAAAACAAATTTTGCAAGCTAGAATTACTAAAATTTACATAGAAAGAGCAAACTGATATAAAAAAAAAAAAAAAGCTGATTTCACGACTAGGAGGAACAATATTCGTTGGTCACATTCAATTTCTTCCATACCGCAGGCACGACGAGTCCTCTTCTGTGCCCAAAATAAATCCTAGCAGTGCTACATTCCTCAACATGTTTTTTATCACGAGCATTTGAAATTTCCAAAACCACCAACCGCGTGTTAAGGTGTCTAGCCTCCTCTCTGAGTTTGTCCAACGTGGGCTCCATATATGCATGGTGTTCCGATAATTTTTCATCCACAAAGGATTGGAACAAACATCAATGTCGCTCAATTAAATTATATTTCTTCTTGATTGTGGAGACCAAGGCCTGTGTAGAATCCAAAATATTTTCCATAAGCTTTGAGGCATTTTTAACCTCTTGAATTTCCTTGGATTTACTTAATCCTACCATGAATCCCTGAAATATAATCATTGAAGTTTATTTATGGAACTGGAGGGGAATAATTTTGCGTTAATTTCTAGCATATCTTGAGTCAAATAGGCCCCTCTTTTCGCTAGTTCATCCACATTTGAATTCACATTTCTATAAATGTGATAGAATTTTACTTGGTCAAATTTTGTCAGTGATGCCTAGATCTTGGGTATAAATGGGGGAGATATAAAAATTGTTGGCCTTCTTCACTTTAGAGAATTGTCAAATTACCAATAAGGAGTGCCCACATACAGTGACGTACTTACTTCCATGATCAGAGGTAAGCTCCAATGCTTTGTAAAGGTCAAGAAACTCAGCATGATGGCTTTGTAAAGGCTAAACAAAACCCATCCCACTCCTTCCTCCCAAGGTTTTCCTCTAGAAGCTCCATTGAGTCCCAAGGTTTTCCTCTAGAAGCTCCATTGAGGAAAAAAATGGAAGTTGGAATCACCCTTCCTCGATATCTTAAAGTCCTCTCAATTTAGATGAATGCAGAGTGTCCTGCTGAAGCGAGAATGAAATAGTTGCTTTGAGGGAGGTTGATAGACGATATTTTTTTTAATCTGCTGCCGTTCCTTTGTGTTGAGAATATTGACCCCATTGTGTTTAAAACCTCCAGTGGAGATGGCCTCAGAAAGCATTTAATTGGATGTGCTCACCACTCGTAAGGGAGTAGAGGATTCATTTATAAAAATGATTTTATTTCGAGTAATACAAATCGACCAACAAAGAAAATTTAGTAAATTCATCAAGCATATTATCTACTCCGAGGACGATTTCCTGAACTAGGGATATCGCCCCCTCCAGTCACCTGTCAAGTCTTCCAAAGAACCAGGGATGGATAGAAAGTTTATGATGGCACTAAGGGAATATTACCAAGTCCCCGTTGTAAAGGGGTAATACAAAAATAGACGCCGAATAGTTTGCTCATCATTGAAACATAGATGGATGGTCCTGCAATATTATTCTTCTTGAGGTTCTCAGATGTAATAAAAGGACCAACAAAAAGTGTTGATGTTTTGGATTCCATCAGGACTCCATGCTTTTTCCCACACCTTCTTAGCAAGGGCACGAGGAAGACTCTTTGCTAAGAGGGAATAGCTCGACTTAACTAGGTAGTACATTTGTAAACTAACATTCCATGTGTGATGATCCTTCATGTTAAATGAAATAGGGTTTATTGTTTTCAGAGAATGAATTATCATCTTCCATTTGTTTTCAATATGAGGTGATAGATCAGGCCTAAACCATCGTGATTAATGACCTCGATTATCTTAATTTGAAATATTTTTTATTTTTAGAAAGTTATAGGCTTACATTATGGGCTAATGTCATGGTTTAGAAATCGTACATCTCCAAAAACCATAATCCATATTCATTTGACTTTTTTAATTAATTGATTGAATTAGTATGAAAGAAAAAAACTACTTTTGAAATAAATATCAACTTTTGATATGTGATACTAAGAGTATTCTAAAATATTCAATGAAAATTAAATCTTTACCATCCACTTAAAAACTATAAATGATTAACTTAAAACTCTAAAAATTTTGTTCTAAAATAAATACACCCAATAATATAAATATTTAAACATAAATTATATATAAATATTTTCCATAATTAATTAAATATCAATATTTCGCATTCTAATCCGTTCACCCAAAAATCAACGATACGGGGAACTAATATTATCACAAGGGAATAACGATACAACGAATTAAGATGATCCCAAGAAAATAATTTTCAAAATTGCATGACGTGGCCGTCCATTCTTAAAACGGATGCATCTTGCTCAAATTAAAGATAATTTTGAAGTTTATCATAAGCAAAATATACCATTTTCGTTTGTAAGGTTAATTTGATCTCTAAATTGGATACATTTTTTCCATTAGGTAAATCACTTATTAATGAACCAAATCACTTCCTAATTTACTAATTTAAATATAAATATTAAACTACAGCTATAACTAGTGTTATATGTTAAATTAGAACGTTATGTTATACAAAAATATAATAATTTATTTTAAATATTATAAATAAATTTCTTAAGTTAGAATGTATATATAAATATTTTAATATTTCTAAATTATGATTAATTATATTTATAATTAAAATTAATTAAAAGATAATATAAAATTTAACTTAAAATTAAGATTTAATACAAACTTGAAGCTGGAATTTTGATATTTACTATAGGGTTAAAAATCCTGTCTGTATATTTTGGCTCGTCATTCATAATATATATTATTAGTTAAAAGTTAAGTAATAAGGAAATGAAGATAAAATAATTTTAATTTTGTTAATTATATATATATCTATATATATTTAATTTATGTGTCGTAGTAATGGGATGGTTTATAATAATTAATTAAATTTTGACAATAAATTTTAAATAATTTTTATTATTATATTATTATATTTATTATAGTAATATCATAATATATTATGGTATGAATATTGAGTTAAGAAAGTGGTTTGTTCCTTTCAATACACATGGAATTATCTTTTCATATATAAAAAGAATGTTGAACATTACATTCATTGTGGGGTGTCCAATGTTGTTGATGATGTGGTGGATGGATAAATTACCTAGACTCTAAGCATTTTCCATTGTCACCAATTCAATTATACAAAATTAACTTTAATAAAAAATTTTGGAGAAGTGTCCACCATTTCATGATCTAAAATTTTGAGTGTCCTTTGACACTTCGCAAGTTTTGATAAACATGGGTCTTCAAATAGTCACTTAGACCACAACTTAATCAAAAGAGAATAGTTTAGTTTTAAATGAAATTAAAGATGAAACAAAATCATATGAAACCCAAAATGATAAAAATGATGAAAGTGATAATGGAGTTCATCTAGTGTGGACTACATCTTTGAGCCCTGCTACAATTTCTAGGTTGCTTTATTGATCTCAACAACAAAAAGAGTACATTGCAAATCTTTGACTAATAGAGTAAAGCTCCTTCTAGACTGGCACTCTTTCTCCTTGAAGAAAGGTTCTCCTTCAGATAACTATGACTCACAAGTTGGCCCACCTTAGCAAATAAATGATGGTGCTAAAGAAAAAGGACTCTCTCACTAAATGTAGCAACAAATCCTTGTACTCATTCTAAGATCAATAAGGACAAATTCAATTGCTACATATTGACGAGTGGAAATGGTCTTTTCCCACAGTCATACTAATAGTACACTGAAAATGCTAGCTCTAATGAGGAAAAGGTGTTATATATGAATATAGAAGGCTCGAAAACCCATTTGTAGGCTCTTTCCATGCTAAAAAATGTCTTGATATGGCCTTAAAGAGTCCAAAAACATTATTTGTCTACAACACAAAATCACTTGGTTCTGCAAATTTTTTAACATACAATGTTCAAATCATAAAAATAATGCTTCCATTGTGTCGATAACATCCAAAAGCCATTGTTGAGGCTCTTCTTGAGCTCAAAAATGCTGAAAAATGGAAAAAATAGGCGTACTTGCTCCTTTCTATGCTATTTGTCCTCCAAATTGACAAATTTCCTAACCAAGCAGTGAACTTGTCATTTGGCAAGTCCGCTAGGTGAAAATTTCACTCAGGATCAACGTTGACTATGCCACAATTAGTGCAAATCTTTTGATGATTAAAACATGCCATTAGGCCTTAGCGCTGATTTTCTAGCCCTTTGTTTCGTCTGTATGGGTTGAATGTAACCAAGGGCACGAGCCATAGGCCACGTGCCCGCCGACACTCCGCCCCAGTTCGCGTATGTGTCATATGCCCTAGGGTTGGGCCACGCACCTGCCCAGCCCTCCAAGCCCTCCGTTGATAGCCTTGACTTTGGTCTCGTGCTATAATTGAAACTTTGGGCTACGACATACCTCCCCACCCCCCCACCCTTTATTCTTGCCGTTGGTTACATGCCTGGTTATGGGTAATAAATGGGACCTGGATTCAGGTTAACCACCCATCATCATCGCCTTTGTATTGTTGTCATGTTATATAATATGAATGCGGACTAAGGCCAGTTGGGCGAGCCCGACAACCTGCCCCCAACACTTAAAACTATTGTAGAATAGATAGAAATGACCCATATGATATAACAAGGAACATGGTTGGAAGAATGGTAACACACTTAGTTAACTTATCGGACATCTCATGGTGAAAACCTGTCGAGTTAGTCAATCGGCCCAACAATATATTTCACAAAAATCGAGGGCCACATGGCACCCTCCCATTGGGTCACATGGTGCCTTCCCATTGGGCCAGATGGTCCCTCATGACTGGTCCACCAAAAAACTCAACAACTAATAAAATTTCACCAACAAATTTTGTACGACCTGCCACGTGTCAGCATGCGATTTGTCCATACTACACATTGTACCATCCACTCAGGTGCTAATGTCAACACCACATCACTTGTATGGTTTACCCAGTCAGTAGCCATGTCAACGCTACAAGATGAATTTTTAGTTGTTTGGCAAAAGCTTCAGAACATGATAACTTTCGCATATGGTGTTAGATTGAGGAGATTCGAGTGTCATTGGAATCAAAACAAAGAGATATATGATTTGTCGCTAGTTTTAAGAAATTTTGAGTACTTTGATTTCTTAGCATATTTTTTATCCTTTGGATCATTTCTCCCCTCTAGAAGCTTTTGGACAACCAAAAGTATGTTTTTACTCGGCAAGTAAGAGAGGTTACAATTTCCTCACTTTTCTAATCTCATTCCATGTTGTTTTACTTGGATTGGTACCCTTGAGCCCCACTCGAGGATACTCCACATTGCCTTTGCATGAACTCTTCATTCTCCTGCCAAGAATTGAGTCTTTTTGCAACTCATCTAAATATTCAGGACCAAAATCTTCAATACATGCAATCTGAACACTCTCTTCATGATCAACAATCATTGGAGGATCATACAATCTCAAGTTTTTCACATTCACAAAAGAATACATTTTCTTATAAAATGAAAAATCTAATTGGAAAGCTTTAGTACCAATCTTCTCCAAATTTTTGAAAGGACCGTATTTGATTGGGTTGATCTTTTTAACTTCACCTTTAATTCTTTCCTTGGTCATATACAACCAAAATTGATCTCCCACTTAGAAATCATGATCAACTCGATGCTTGTCATTCCTTTCTTTGTTCTTTTCTTAGCTTTTCTCTAGTTGCTCTTGTAGTCCTTGGTGCACTAGCTAAATTTGTTCAATGTTTTTTTTGCTTTTTCGACATCACTATGTCCATCTACTGCAATACATTTACCAAATATGAAATCCACATGAGACTTTGGTAAAAAACACAAACAAGCTTCAAATGGAGATACTTGCATAAATGAGTACTTGGCACGATTGTAGGCATCTTGGTTGTAATGTAAATGTGCATCCAAAATTTTAGGAAGCTTACCACAATATCCATTAAGGAGATGCAAAATTTTTACAATATGTAATAAATTTGACTCTCAAATTCCATAGAAATTGACTCATCAACTAGCCAAAATAGCATAAAATGCCAAAAAAACATTGTTTTATATAAGACTTTTAAAAATTACCCAACTGTGGGGATATGCAACATGTGGAATACAAAGGAAATGTAATATTTAACTAGACAAACAGTCCAACCATTCCTTACCCAACTACGCTTGGGAATGTTCTTTCTGCATTTCACTTTCTTTTGGAGTTGCTTTGGGGATGGTTATGTTGTGCCCCACATGTTCTTTTTCATTGTCTTTCTTAGGTGATTTCATGACATTCTTTTTCTTCTTTGGATGAAGATGTGGATGCAGCTTCCAACATTTCTCAATCCAATTTCCACTTATATTTCCATGAGTACATAATTTTTTGTGAGCATTTCTTAGCAAAAATGTATTTGGATATGGAAGAGGATCTTCCTTCCTGGTCTCACTTCTAATTTACATATTCACTTTCTCAACCATTGCTTTCCTTTTTTGGAACTTGGATACACAATGGCTAGGTGCATGACAAAAAGTACAAGGGAGCACATTCCACAAAATTTTATTCAAATCATCTTGATGCTTATAGTCATAGAAGGATTTTGAATAATCAGCACATTTGTACCTTTTATGATTGTCCTTTGGATTATGATTATGGTCAAGAGAACTTGATTGATGAGGAGAACTTGACTTATTTCTTCCTTTGGATTTCTCATCTCTCTTTGGATATGTTTTTCCATAAATGTCATCACCATGACATGATAATCCTTCAACTTGCAAGAGTTCTTTCTTCACGAATTTCACGCTTGAATAATTTATTTGACTTTGCAGTTTTGGAGCATTCTCCAACTTCTTCTTGAACATATCCTAATCCTTCATGATCAGCTTGTGTTGTCACCTCAATAAGATTTTAATTATACCATGACTATGAATTCCAAGATATTTACCATTGTATACCATTTTGGTGAAAAATTTCATACCAATACCCTTGGTATGTTTTTCAAATGATGCAAAATATGGATTCTCATTACTAAGTGAATGAATTGAACATGAAGTATATTTTACCTCCTTTTCTGTTTCTGACTCTTGTTCCAATTCTTAGAGATTAGGCATCTCCCTATTCTTCTCTTTTGTAGATGAAGTGGTAGATGAAGATTCAAGAAAACTACTCTTTGGATTTAACATATAAGAAATGTACTTCAACAGACAAAGGGTACAAACATTAGTTAGCCTAGGACCCCAAACTTGTCAAGTCCCGGGGGAAGCTTTGGTAGATGAAAATTCTCTACTCTTCTCTTTAATGATATTCTCCAACATTAGGTGCAAATTTGTCTTCTCATTCCCTACTTTTTGCTTCTGTTTTTTTATTGTTCAATCTTTTGAACTATTACTGTTCAATCAATTGAATAACACATTTTTCATTTTTTCAAATTTGTTGTTCAATTAATTGAACAACAATTTTTTGCATTTTTTCGAATTTTTTGTTCAATAGATTGAACAATTACTTTTCAATCAATTGAACAACACTTTTTGAATTTTTTGATTTTGTTGTTTAATCAATTGAACAATTGTTGTTCAATCAATTGAACAACACTTTTTGCGATTCTACAATTTTTTTGTTCAAATGATTGAAGGATTTCTATTCAATCAATTGAACAACACTTTTTGCGTTTCTACACTTTTTTTGTTCAATTGATTGAAGGATTGCTATTCAATCAATTGAACAACACTTTTTGTTCTTTCGTTTTGTTATTTAATTGATTGAACGATTGTTGTTCAATCAATTGAACAACACTTTTTGCATTTTTGTGTTGATGTTCAATTGATTGAATGATTGTTGTTCAATCAATTGAACATCACTTTTTGAGTATATGTTGTTCAGTCGATTGAACGATTGATGTTCCATCAATTGAACAACCCTGATTTTTCTTTTTGTTTGTTTGTTGTTTAAATCGGTAGAATGAATAACTGTTATTTCTTTTTGTTGTTTCATTGTCGGTCATTCTTTTTGCCATTTTTCTTTCTCTTTTATGTTTCGAATAAAAAACCATCTAATTCGATTTGTGTCTAAGATAAATAAAAACAGTAATGCTAATACCATTATGACCTATGAAATCTTTTGATGGTTATCTTTATTCGAAATCTGACATGGTGCATCTCTATAATGACTGGCTGAATATTTTCCCTTTAGACACATCATAAAATGATATATTATTTTAATACCATGTTGGTTTCTCTTTCACACTTTCAAATGGATAAATCTGTTTGAGATAATGATATGGGGGTAATAGTATAACTTTCATTGGCATTTTTTTTACTTTTTATGCCATCCTTGACTCTTAAGGAGTAAATGAGCCTCCCTCTTTTTATAATAAAAGCATCAAACTATGAAAATATAGAAATATAAAAATGCAACAAAGATTGTATTAAAGAGGATAGGGGGTCCCATTACGAGCTAATCTACAATGATCATAAGGATGTAACAATTGACATTCGATTATGTCCACCACACTAGGGTAATCGTCTTCTAGATATTCAAAACTGTCAGAAGGATAGGAGGTCTCATCACGAGATGACCTGATCAATTTTTTATATCCTGGTGAATGGAACGATGATTATCTAATTACCATGCCAACATAGTGGTCTCTTTATAGCAATAACAAAAAGAAACCATATAAATAGTAAATGGAGGATTCTGGCTCATTTTTGGGTTAAAAAGAAACCATGTGAAGGCTATGAATGCTTGCTGGCAGTAGTGGCTCTGCTTGTGGCATTGAAGTGTTATGCTACATTGACAAATATTCTTTATCCTATTATTTCCTATTGATTCATTTCTAAAGGTGAATTTACCATTTGAACATCATTTCTAATTCAATTAGCCAACATTCATGGTAAACTATATCTTTATATGCATTATATCATTATTGTCTAATCCATTGATACCACCAGTCATTAACATTTATCGCCACTCATGCGTTCGTCACCTTTCCACCCAAGGTAAATATCTATTTACATAATGATCCAATCTTCGCTTTATTACGGGCATTTCAAATATTTTGACTTTTACTACTCTGATTCCTTTTGTCGTATATTACCCTCATTTGATTGATTGTCTGGATGCATTTATGAATCCTCAAAGTCCTTTCCCTTTTTCCTATTCTTTATGGTCATGGATGACCTTCTCTAATTAGAGGGCGGAAGATATGCATTATGAGATAACATGCGTAATGATTATGAAACTTTGCCATAACTTGCTTGTTTGAAAAAATATTATTATTGCATTTATACGAAAGTTTTTTACATTGAAATTTTTGCATGCGCCTTATTTGTTGTTGTTCAAAATTTAAACTATCGATTCAAGAAAATTGCATGCAGAATAGTGAATTGTTTACAAGAGAAAAAAAAGTATGGTGGGCAACTCTATTTGCAACATGCTCACATTATTGCAACTACCAAAAAAGGCTCAAGAAACTTGTGAACGTGAAAATTTTTTCAAACAAGATGTGCTTGCATGGCTTCCATGTTTTGCATCACTTTCAGCACTAGCTCAACCTACAATAGCTTCAACAAATGCTAGTCCATACATGTCATTCCACATTTTTTCGGAGGTAAAACTTGAGATAAAATAGCATAAGTTTTTGATTTGTTAAAAGTTTAGGAGAATTTCATGCAAATCCATTGAGCATTATTTATCATAATTCATTCCAAATCTTTACCACTTCCCATTTTTCAAAGACATAGAAGCTTTCAGTTTGGGGGAGTGTTACTTTCATTCATTTTTTACTATGACCATGCCATTAATACTCATTAATATACATCGATATCCTTATTCATTCTCAAACCCTCCCTTATTCCATGTTGTTTTACACCAAGCATAGATTTCAACAACGATTGTAGCACCCACCTCAATTGTTTTTCTAGTATTGCATGAGGGCATTCTAATTCTCCAGTTTGGGGGAGGAATTGCTACACTTTATGGATATTTTCTACTTTCTTTCTCATTTAAGGAATACAATTTCATTGTTGGCTTTTTCGAGCCTGACCCAGGTTCAGAGTTAATTAGCTAAAAAAATCCTTGTACTACTAGCCCTTTCAGGAACAGTCTGCGGACTACGAAATGAGGTCTCACCCGAAGTAGTATAGGGGGGTGTTGGATCTAGGTTTCCACACACTTGAGATGTCTGAGGGGTTGATTTGGTCCAACTGAGAGTCTCTTCATGTAGGTTACTTTGTGCACTTCCTTGGCCTTTGGACGCTGATATATTTACCTCTGCATAGTCCTAACTAGGGGCTGAGGGGCTTCTGCACTGCTGGAGCAGTGATCCGTATTAATTCCCTAAGTCTCACTCGAGATATTACTTATCTTCTTACACCAGTTAGTCATCTTTGTGTAACCGGAAGCCTTATGTTATATTTACTTATTCAACACATTCATATGGGTTCGCATAGTAAATAAAAAGTAAACTTGCAATTCATACTCAATAATACATAAGATAGGAAAAGATACACAGAAATATGGTAAAACTTCTCTTTTATTAATGCTTCAACAGTTAGAGACTCGACCTTCCCTACGCACTTAGCTACAGGGGTCCGCGCACTTAGCTACAGACTACTAGGCCTCTGTACACTCAGGTGCATAGGCTTCTCCTACTCTATGACCCAAAGACATGACTTACACTTCGACTCAATGCCTTTATTCTTTCTTCTATTGATGTCTCTCTTACACTTAGAGCCTTGCTCTATTTATATAATCCCATGGTCTGTGGACCATGGGTAGATCTTTTAAACCAAAATTACATTACAAAAACAATGGCAAACAACCCTGTGACTTTATTATGACCTCGCGCTCCATGCCCACAAATCGCAGAGTCTTTACAATGGACTTAATCAAAACTTGGGCTTTAAGCCCCAAAACATGCCTTGGGGGGATTCCATTCCAAACAATCCCCCAACACAAACATCGTGACTTGCCCTCGAGTCACTCTATTAGTGTGGATATCCTTGGGTAGAGACCCTCCAACTTTGCTTGAAGGGTTGCAAGTTCGGAAGTGCACTGAGCGACTGCCTGCTAAATCTCCTATACATGTTGCTTTGAGGCTACAGTGTCATAGTTTCTTCCCTGCATATGTTTTTGTGTCCGTTGCATTTGCGCAAGCTTGCCTTCAATTATTTCTATAATGACGAAGGCCTCGTCAATCCAAGGCTAAATGCATGCCTTCAAAATTGCTTCTTTATGCCATGCTGCGTCCACTTGTTCTTTCAGTGCTTTGGCTTGTTACATTTGCGCAAGCCTATGAGTCAGGGTGACCGTCTGTGTGGTCCCTTTGATGTTGTTTTACTACTGCTGGAGCTCACACACCTCTGTCTCTAAGTGCTAGATGTTATGGTGCTGCTACAGATTAGTGAGGACCTCAAATGACTCTTCGAACATTCTGGTGCAGTCCCTTACTATATTGCTGATCTATTCCATCCCTGATGTAATAGTGTTGGCATGCTGTTCTCTGACTTCTAGAGGGGTGGACGGTTGCACCTTCAATCGTAGCTCTTCTATCTGAAGGTTCAACTCCAATTGAAGCTTGGCCATTTCTTCTCACGCCTCACGTACCCCCGCTGCTAGTCTTTGGATGCGCACTTCTGTTGGTGCTTCTGCTGGGATGGCCAGCTTAGGGACCATCTAGCAAGATTCTTCTTGTACCTGTACCATTTTCTTGTTCTATGAAATGACCTCATCACGCTACAACCTCAACTACTCCATGTTGATCTTTTGCTCGCTCAGCACTTGCAACACGCACCTCTCCCTAGCCCGCAATTATGCAGTAATCCCATCTTGCAGAACATAGAGCGTTTCCCGCCAAAGTGCAACCATGTTTATTTTGATGCCTTTCAGTGCACTAACCATAGGCCTGTAGGCCTCATTTGTTGTAACGAGTGCCCCTTTTGGCAGCACTACGTGTTGGTTGTCCGAGCACGTAGCATTTGCTCGACAGCAGCTATCCCTACGGTGAGGCTGATCAAAAGAATACCAACTTGAGGAGTGTGCACCTGCAACTCCTGAATTTGCACTCAGAGGGCCCCCAACACAATATGATGCTCCTCCATGAAGTTCTAGAGGGCCTTGGTGGTGACGTCACACACCGTCTTGCCTATGTCATGCAGATCCCCCTACATAAGGGTTATCAGGTCAATAGATAGTTTATATTCTTTGACATTCTTGCATGGTTCGGTCCACTTGCTTGAGCATTGGCACTTAAGGTGTGTTGAAAATGTTTGTGGGTCTGTGCCACCCTCCACTTCCTCTATTTCAATCTCTTCCTCCTGCCCATTCAAAGGCGACTTCTAGCTCATGCGTACCTTCTCAAATGCCTCCTGTGCTATTACTGCTATGACCTTTTTCTGTTCTACTGCTACCTATTCTGTGTCTTGTGCCTCCTACATTTTTGTAGTTGCTGCTTCTTTCCCTCTTTTTTATGCCCATTTCATCGTGCTTAGTTTTGCCTCCTCTTTCTTCTTTTGCGTAGTATACTTATCCACCACTGCGATGTCTGGGGTGCGCCACTCCAACTGCCATGCCTCCAATACATTGAAAATCACATCATTTGTGGCTATGAAGGGTATCTTGCTCCATTTCTTGGTCGGGTCTTTGCACACTCTGAGATATATGTTGTGGAAGTCCTCTTTAAATTCTACAAAACTTTGTAGGCTGTTGTAGACAGTGGGTGATAACCGTAGCTTGCAATTAATCCCCATTTTGATGTTCATATCCATGAACACCTAGAATATCATATTGTTGCAGATCCGATTTGCGTCCTTAGTGGCCCATAGAGAAACATACTTTGCAGCCTCTGGAGGATCCCTTGAAATTGTGGGGAACTGGCCGTCCTCCGACAATTCCCCCACCACCAGCACTTTGGATAGTAGAGGCCATGCATAGTGGAATGCTTTTCATTTTTCCTGTGCCTCACGAAAATTCTCCAGGAACTCTTTGCATAAGAACTTGGACTAGTTAAACTAGACCCCTTACACGCACTGCTCAGCAAGTGCCACCACTGGCGTGGGTAGCTCGTCCATGTGACACTTCCTCATGACCTTACCCACGAGTATGTGGGTAGCAAATTTAACTGCTTTCTTATTGATGTTGGATATAGCATAGCCCATTTTCTTATTTTCCAGTGTGTATTTCTTCTTCATGGCCTCTACGATGGCCAAATCGCTACTCTTACCCTCCAAGATGTCTGTGGGGTCCTATCCTTTGCATGAGAACTGGGTAATGTGATGGATTAAGTGGTCTGTGATGGGGATGGGCTCCTCTAGCCACAAACACCCACCATGCACCAGGTAGAGTAGCTTCCTGATGACAAAGATCTTGACTAGGGCGCGTTGGAAATGTGGTACCTAGAGCAGGTCTAATAACCTTGCCTTTTCCACTCCACATAACCACTCTCCCAGGTCCAATTCTATAACCACCATCGCAGTGTTTTGCTTGGGCTTCATGAGTTACGTGGTATCTAGGTGAGGGAATTTCTCATGGTCAATTAGATCACAATATTCAAACTTCAAGTTTGGTACCCATCCCAGGTGCGTGCCCTCAAAGATGATGTCAATTGGGAGGAGCGGAGTCTAGGGAGAGCTGTTGCTCTCGTCAGGGTCCCTTGATACTTTTGCCTTCCCCTTCCGCAGGGGGATATACATGGGTAGCTTTGTTGGAGGGTGTGCAGGCTTAGTTTCTTCCTCCATGCCCTTTTCCTCACCTTCTTCAATTATGAGGTCCTCCAGGTCTTCCTCCTCCTCATTGGTTTCCAAGTTAACTGCTTTCCATTTCTCCTCCATCGTTAATCTAGTGTGTAGCGGGTTTTGCGGGGACACATGCACCAGAATCATTGGTTGTTTATCCTTTTTCGGTCTTGGTGTGTGTGGTGATTTAGGGATTTATGCCACAACCCCGGTGCCTTCGGGGGAATCTTCAATGTTTAGGTCTTGCACGACCTCCTCAGTGGTCATATCTACAATTTCTATAGCTTCTTCAAAGACTGCCATCTTAGTTGTCCAAAAATCTCTTAATCGCTTAATTAGGGGCTTAATCAATGCTCTACATAGGGAAACCAAGTCTCGGCTTAGAATACATGGGGCATGCAACAACTCAATTAACAAATGACCAAGTTTTGCTCGCTGGGCAGCCCTTTGTAATTTATAGAGTCTTCTAAATTTGAATTCGACCATTGCCCCCAAATCTGGTTCATTAATGCTCCCTTGGCAGCAGATTTTCCCAAATCTTGTCCATAAAGCGCATCTTAAATGCCTGCCACCTGCTCCATTTGGTCGCAAGCCTTGTGACACTTTGCTCCTGCGCGCAACTCCAACATCGTGTAGCTCCTGGGTAGAGAATTTTATGGTCTCACACATCCTTTCAACTACTTAGAGTGCTAAGATTGTACTTCCCACAACTAGTCAAGTGGCCACGACACCTATGTAAGGTTCCAACAAGTTATTTGTCACTTTTCTTAGAAAACATCCACCTTTTATTGTTACTAGCTGTGTCGCGCACTTTATCATCTGCAGTACGCCATGATGGGTGATCCATTTAGCAATATGTAGTCCAATCCAAGGCATTAAGCTAATCAACTCTCAATGGTAGCCCCACAAAAAGTCAACGTGATCGTGCACACCTTGTTTTATTACCTTGGTTTCCTTATAGAGAAAATCATTCTTCATTTCGTCCTCAAGCTTCTTGACTTCTGATTCCACCTGAGCATTGTTATCCCTTAATCACACCCTTTCTTTCATAAGTTCTTGGAGCCTAAGATCATCCTGTCGGATTTCTTTAGATCCCAAGCATTCTACTTTGTTCAGCTATGTGATCCATTCTTCCAAGGCTCTACAAGCCATCGTATCTACTATCATTTCTATGTCTGGATTAGGCATTTTATAGTCTATGGGGATTACAATATTCGCTCCATACTCCAGCCTTGGAGGCATCTACTCCATCAGTTTCTTGCAGCTTTTCCTATAAGCCCACAAAACTGCTGGTACGCATAGGTCCCATTTAGTCCATTGCGCATCATATACCTTGTTCAATGCTTCACATACCTCGTTAAAGGCTCCTATGTGGATAACTTTCTGCCCACTCATTCTTTCCATACTCCATTGTTCCAACCTGAATGGTTGTTCGCGCCATTGCCTTGCCTGCATATGCTTACTGACCATGTCTCCTATTGCGAAGTATGTTTGCATCCGTGTAGGTTTTGTAACATATTCTTGTATTAATTTGTACAGGTGTGTGCGCAAATCATTCCATCTAGAAATCTTATTTGTTAATCACATATGAGGCTTCCCAAACCACATGCACATCATCCTCCTGCATTTGCGCTAGTTCTTAAAGCTTTCTTGGTGCGTACCCCACCACCTTGCTGCATAGCATGTAATACCCATTTTAAAGCCTTGAAACATCATTATTCTGACACCTCTCTTTTGAGTCTATTCAAGAAGTCATCTATATCACTTAACCCATCATACGTAGGAAGATCCCTTACCTTTGTCGATACGTAGTGCGACAATCTCATCATCATGTTATAGTTCAACGTGGTTACCTTGTGTAATGGGTTCTGCCATTGCTCTATCTCCTCATCAGAATCTGATGGATAGGAGCTTTCACGCTCCCATGAGATCCAACCATCCATGGTGGGATTTACCCAGTCTTTCTCTCGTGCGGTTATCTTATAGATGCAGTCTAGGTCGTTGTCACTTTCATAGTTGTGCACTGGGTCTGTGTACCGTGATCCTTCTGTAAGGCCAAAGGTATGACTACACGTAGGGACTTTTTCTCAAAAATCATCTTGCGCTTCTTTAGGTTTATCAAGCCATTCATGTGAGTGGCCCAATATATCCATAATAGCATAGGTTAGGGATTGTCATCATCAACAATCTCTATCAGCTCAAAATCTATTAGCGCATTTCCCCTTTGATATCTACGGTGATTCCTTGCAATCTTTCCATTGGTAGGATCTTTTGTTGGTTCACTATTCATAGTTGGATAAGATACCATTGCATTGTAGGCCTGCCCATGCGCTGCCATGTCTTCTCTGGTAGAACGTTCACATTTGATCCTAGGTCTAGAATCACTTGGTCCATCTCATATTCTCCAATTTGGGTGGTCAATATCATCTCTCTTCTCGTCCTTGTTGCACGCTTTCAATTCTTCCGAACTACGCGTGGTTCTCATGGCGCAGTCCCAACACATTTATTTATGAGTTCTTGCAGTCCCTATACAGCCTTGCTATCGTGCAACAGCTTCATGGATGTTTCCAGTAATGTTTTGAGCATCGATGGGTCCATTTTCGGCTTTGGTCTGTCCTTTCCTCCTGAAGTGGAGGCATAAGCAAAGCTCTTCCTTGCTTCGATGAAGGTTTCCTTAGCAAGTTCGAAATCAAACTTTGGTTCTTTTGTCGGAGCTTTGCGAACCAAAGTATTATCTTCATGCTTCTTTCCTTTGTCATCCCCTATTGTAATTCCACTTCGGAGCACAATGTTTATGTTAGGGTCTTCTGGTCAAGGGGCCGTGTTTAGGCTTGGACTTTGTAGGTGGGAATCCTGTCCATCATCAGTTCATAACTTCTACAGGTGTGCTCATCATGTCCCACTAATCTACAGAAATTACAGAACAACTGTTGTGAATTTTGCATGTACTTCTGCAACAGATGGTAGTTGTCAGTAGCATGTTTTCTTCCTATTTGATAAATTGGCACCATAATGCAGGCGTCGTGCTGGGTCCTGCTTGTGCCTTTGGTCTTAACGACATTGGTACTCCTCCCACGAGGTAATTCACAAACACTGGGTAATGATCCTTGTCATGATCTTGACCCTTACATTTAACACACCATACCTCGTTGTGCACTTCTGGGCAAGTTGTCCTGTCCTGTTTTAGACTTTGCATCTTAAGGCACAAGTTTTTCAACTGCGCATGGATCTGCTGAACTCCCAGTTTAGGATCCTGTATCGGGGTCTCATGCAGTCTCATTGTGATCTCCAATGCCTTGGCTTGATTTTTTATCCTCTATTTTAACATTGCGTTCCTTAAATGTGGCGATAGCGATGCTACAAACCATTCACGGTGTTGTGCATCTGTCAAGGTCATGTTAGCTTTGCGAATTGTGCACTTTAATATTTGATCCAACTCCCAAGGGGTCTTGCTTGGTAGCATCATGATCTCCTTGAACCTAATGATCGAATGTGCCTCTATCTTTGGCCATATAAATTCTCTGTTTAGTGCAGTTTGGATATCCATGATCCCTGCATTCAGATTGTCATTGGAATGCTTAATATACCAGGTTAGCGTGTGATCTTGCAGAGCGCTGGCCAAAATTACTTTCTTTATATTGTCATATGTGACTCCCTATACTTCCCATATAGCTTTTATCATGAACCAAAACTAGTCTATATCTTCATTTCCTACTCCTTTGAACACCAACAATTTTATCACACTTGCCATATTGACTTGTGCTGGTGGTGTAGGTGGTATGGGCGAAGATGGGGGTGAAGACGGTGAAATTGGCGGTGTTGTGGGTGAGGGTGGTATGCATAGAATCCTCTCATCAAATTTATTACACCTCTTGGTGAGACATTCGCGAGCTCTTCCTTATTCCCTCGTGGAGGTGAAATCGAGGGGTTAGTTTCTAGTTCTGCACTACCTTCGTTTCTATAAATTCTCCCACTTTGCGTAGCCCCAAACATCAATGTATTCACATAAACCACTTTTCACACAGTAGAATTTTAATCCAAGTGTTTGAAGAGTTAACGTACTTACCTTGCGGTCCTTTGAGGAAGCGTCACTTTTCCTCACAATAGCTTACTAAAGTATCTACTGCAAACTCACCGTTGAATCGTCCTATAATTCGTTTGAGCCAGTGATCAACAATGCATGCGTTCTTATCCTCCGATGCTTCCAATCCGCGCACCGATTCTAGAGTCCAAACAATAGTTCTGTCGAGCTTGCACATTCCTTAGCTATCTACTAGCTTCACGATCCACTCATATAGCTCAGTAGACAAAGATGCAAAAAAAATTTCATGGATCTCTATGTACAAGTAGCAATCTAACCACTCTTCTTTTGATAGTCATGGATTCCTATTTTCCTATGCCACGAACTTGTGAATCTTCCTGTCCAACCAATCTTCAATTTGTTTCTTAGTTTGATTCGAGTGATACGCCATCAGACATCTCTATGAAGATACCAGTCCCAACAACAGAACCATTTTTTGGCTTGTTGGGGCCTAACCCAGGTTCAGAGTTAATTAGCCAAACAAATCCCTGTACTACTAGCCCTTCTGGCAACAGTTTGCAGAGTGCAGGCAGAGGTCTGACCTGAAGTAGTATGGGGGGGGTTTTGGAACCAGATTTCCACACCCTTGAGATGTCTGAGGGGTTGATTTGGTTCAACTGAGATTCTCTTCGTGCAGGCTACTTCGCGCACTTCCCTGGCTTTCACGCCCTGATATATTCACCTATGTGCAGTCCTAACCAGGGGATGAGGCGCTTCTGCACTATTGGAGTAGTGATCTATATTAATTCCCTAAGTCACTCCTGATATCTTACTTATCTTCTTACACCATTTAGTTATCTTCGCATAACCGGATGCCTTACGTTATATTTACTTATTCAGCACATTCATATGAATTCGCACAGTAAATAAACAGTAAACTTGTAATTCATACCCAATGATACATAAGGTAGGAAAATATACACATAAATATGGTAAAACTTCTCTTTGTTAATGCTTCCAATGGTTAGAGACTCAACCTACCTTGTGCACTCAGTTGTAGGGGTCCGCACACTCAGATGCGGACAACTAGGACCCTACACACTTAGCTGTAGAACCTTCTCCTACTCTACGACCCAAAGACACATCTTAAAATTCGAATCAATGCTTTTATTCTTTCTTCTATTGATTCATTGCTTGATGGCTCTCTTACACTTAGAGCCTCGCTTTATTTATACAATCCCATGGTCTGTGGAGCATGGGTAGATCTTTCAAACTGACATTACATTACGAAAACAAGGGCGGACAACCCTGCGACTTTATTATGACTTTGTGCTCCACGCCCACAAATCACAGAGTCCTTACAATGGACTTCATCAAAACACAAGCTTTAAGCACCAAAACATGCCCTGGGGAGATTCCACTCCCAACATTCATTTTTATATAGTGCGAAAATTAATTAGTGTATATCTTTAAAACTACGCACTGAATTATTATGATTTTTGGACCGGAAAGATGTATCATTAAAATACACAAATCCAGAAAATTTTAAATTAAATTGTTTTGTAGAATTTCAGAAATCATGCACTGTCACGTATGACCATTTTGCTTATATCTCATGATACATGCATCAAAATGATCTGATTTTTGGATCAAAGAAGCATTAATATAGTAGCAATCTTCTTGCAAAATTTTAGCAAAATTTGGTTTGTAGTTTTTGAGAAAATGGTTAATGAAGTTTTTCATTACTTATATCATATTTTGCTACAACTTCATATAGATATAGTTGAAAGTTAATGTGAAGATTATTATGCCTTCATCAACATTGCTAAAATTGAATATTCATTATTTGAGGAAGAAGTCATTTGTTCGATCAATTTCATGAGTTGGGATGAACATCTTTCTTATAGCTTGGTTAACACAGAGGCTTTGGGTTGCATGAGGACATGGAACATATTCAGCTTGGGGGTATGTTGGGCCACTAATTTGTCATTATTATTACCACTTTTTAACATCTATTTCATCCATTTCTACTATTATTTATCAGGTCATTTATCACAATTTATCATATAATTCCAATTTATAATTATTTATGTTCTTGTGAATAAATATTATTTATTTTGCTTTATTTTTAATAAATTAATGATTATTATGCATGATTTACCAATGGTAGTTTATTAATGAATTTTTTGTAACATCACTCATGATTTTGGCCTCCAAGACCTTTTCCAGATTGCAAATTTGATCTTCAACTCATAATTAAATATTCCAACTCAGAAATTTGCTAGAGTAAGAAGTGACAGTTTTGCATTGGATGTTTCAGACAAATGAAGAAGAATATTGAAAATCTGAAACATGGGTTTTATCTGGAATAGACAAAATTAGTTTTCCATTTATTAATTTTCCAAAATTTGGTTTGTATTAAGAGAAACAGAAGGTTTTTTGAAGAAGATTTTATGAGATTTGATGTTGCGGCCATTTTCTAAATTCTTCCAATTGCATTACCAAATTTGACATGTTCCTACTGAATGTTGATGGAAAGATCTCTCAGATATGATGTTGCTAATCAATTTGTTTTGTACAATCCAAATTTGTAATGGAAATAAATTTTCAATCAACTTTGTTGTAACTTCCCTTTGCTCTGTATGTATTTAAATGAAAAGAGAGATCAAAGAAGGAGGATAATAAAGGGAATAATGCGAGATAGTGGAGGGATAATGGAAGTGTAATTAGGAGATTGGAGATGGACAATTCTTAGATAGGATGTAGGAGAAGAGATAAGAGATGAGATATGGGAGATGAACAATTGTTGAATTTGATGCAAAGCTAAGAGCTTCATTATGCTGTAATTATTTCTCTGATATATTTTAAGGGAAACTATCCATTGAGTTCTACATCTATTATTTGTAATATGATCTGAGTTATTTGTCAAGGCAGAACTTAGTCTTGGGTAGTTGGGCCCACTACTTTGGACAAGGTGCTTCCTTGAACATGTAATTTAATGTAGTGATGTATATGTTTATTTGAATTTTAATTGTCATTCCTTAAAGTAGATTTCATTTATTTAACTAATTTGTCGTTTGCTGCATTTTCCAAATTTGTTATTTAATCCAATTTATATATTTCATTTAATTTACTGCTTTAGATTAAAATTTGAATGATGTTGGGTGCAATAGATTAAATTTCCAATTCAACAATGTGTGGTTTAATTTATCAATGATTGAAGTTGTGTGATTAGCATAATTGTTTTTCCTCTCATTTAATTTCTTCTTTTTAATTTTATTTTTATTATGCAAGTCTTACATTTTATTTCTTATTGAATGAGCTTGATAGTATAGAACATGATCATATAGAACCTGTGATAGATGTTGGTATTGTTATGCATAAATTTGTTGATTTCCTTGAAATAAAAAGACACTCCTCGGGTCGATAGTGAATGTCTAGGTGATTAGTTGTTTTATTTATTTATTTCTTAAGCAATTAATTTTACCCAACAATCATTTCTTCATTCATGAAGATATGTTAGCATCCTTCACAAATTACAGGTAGTGGGAGGGGTTTGGGGGGATTTCAGATCATTCCCCCATCTATATAGAGATGGCTGGTCCTTCACAAAAGCCTAAGTCTCCTTTTAAATTCAATGTGACCTAGTTAAAGGACCTGATTATCTCATATTAGTTACTAAGTATTGGAGAGTCCATCCCCTTACAAATTATCACTGTGTGGGAGAGGGTTTCTGTTGTAACCTAGCGAGTCTTAAAAGACTCTCTATAAATTGGGTAGAATAAAATAAGGCCAGGGATGAACAGACTCTTTATGACATTGAGTGTCAGATGGATGAGCTAATTGATGATCATGGCAGAGGGTACACCTCAAATAAAGCAAAAGCCTATTTGATAGGTTTGGAGGCCCAGAGATCCAAGATTGTGCAGAGTCGAGAAGAAACATGGAGACTTAGAAGCCAAGCTATCCAACTTCAAGCTGGGGATGACAACACAAAATTCTTTCATAAATTTTCCGATGGAAGGAAGGCTAGCAATACCATATGGAAGATTCCAGCTAAACAATGGAAAATCGCTCACACCTTTAATCACATGGCACATATGGGAAACACACACTTCAAGAAACTATTCAAAGATCCCCCTGGAGCAACACTTTCTGAAATTATTCGCATTAACGGGCATTTTCCTACATATGTGGATCATGACTCTGTAGAGGACCTTATGAAACCTATAACAATGGGGGAACTAGAGAGCACTTTGAAATGAGTCAAGAAGGATAAAAGTTTGGGGCGAGACAGATGGTCCATGGAATTCTATCTATCCTTTGATATCATCGGCTTGGAACTTCTCAAAGTAATTGAGGATTGCAGAACTTCTGGTAGAATTTATGAAGCCAAGAACACTACTTTCATTGCCCTTATTCCAAATATGGATTCCCCTCAATCCTTAAGTGATTTCTAGCCCATGTCCCTCTGCAACTACCTCTACAAGATTATTTCCAAGATCATTGTAAACTGAATCAAGCCGATCTTATCCGATAACATATCCTCTAAATTTTTTCCTTTTCTTCACAATGTTGGGTGCTACAAGGTGTCTTTAAAATCTCCTAATTGCCTCACATTAATAATCAACCTAGGTACGTCTTTTTGTTCCAAGAGTGTACAGAATATGTGCAAATGCTATATCTATGGAGAGTAATTATCTAAGATAATTTATTAAATTCAATACAAGAGTAAATAGATCAAATCATAAATCTCAAGCTCGTAATTTCAAGGAAAATAATCTATCTAAGCATCAAAACTCAATCTAAATAAGGAGATTCTAATTGCAATTACATCAATCGAGTTTACCGTAGCAATAACAGAGCTCTTTCAGCTAAATCTAAACTACTGCGTAGAAATAAAGCACTTGATCTAATCAATAACACCCTGTACTTTAATTAACAAGAAATGATTCTTATCTAATAATTAACTCAATACATAACATAAATGAATGAAATCAATTGACATAATTGAGAATTAATGAAATGAATACATGAAATCGACACTGATAAAAGTAAATCAATCGTAGTGCTATAAAACAGAATAATCAAACTTGCAGTAAAAGAAAAGTAAAAGTATAATACAGGGAACAATAGTGAAATCCACCAGTGACCGGGCCCAAGCTGCCAGTGATTGCTGCTTAACTACTTTAGAATATCGCCAATGAACAACAACACGAATTATGCATTATTCATCAGATCCAAATGTAATTACAACACGATGTGTCCTTCAAAATCACGCGTTGTATATTAAAATTACAATTGAAGTAAAAAGGCGAGAAGTTTCATTCTCTCTATTCTCTCTCCTATTCTCCAATTCTCCCCATATTATGCTCCTCTCTTTGACCTTTGTTTTCATTTAAATACATAGAGAGAAAAGGGAAGTTATAAAAAAGCTGATTACAAAATGATTTCCATTACAAATTTGGATTATACAAAACAAATTGATCAAAAATATCATATCTGAAATATATTTCCATCAACATTCAATAGGAGCAAGTCGAATTTGGTATTGCAATTGGAAGAATTTAGAACATGGCCGCAACAACAAATCTGGGAAAATTGTCTTCAAAGAACTTTCCATTTCTCTTAATATAGACCAAATTTTGGAAAACTACCCACTACAAAACTGATTCGGTCTATTCTGGATAAAACCCATGTTTCGAACTTTCCATGTTCTCCTTTATTTGTACAAAACATCCAATGCAAAACCATCACTACTTATTCTAGCGAATTTCTGAGTTGAAATATTTGATTGTGTGTTAGAGATCAAATTTGCAATCTGGAAAAGATCTTGGAGGCTATAATCATGAGTGATGTTACAAAAAATCCATTAATAAACCATCATTGGTAAAATCATGCATAATAATCATAAATTTATTAAAAATAAAGGAGAAAAATAGTATTTATCCATAAGAGCATAAATAATTATAAAATGGAATTATATGATAAATTATGATTAATGACATGATAAAGAATGGTAGAAATGGGTGAAATAGGCATCAAAAATTGATAATAATAATGATAAATTAGCTGCCAAACATATCGCCAAACTGGAGGCATCGGCTCCATCAGTTTCTTATACCTTGTCCTATAAGCCCATAGAACCACTGGTACACACCGGTCTCAATCAATCCGTTGTGTATCATATACCTTGTTCAACGCTTTGCATACTTCATTAAAGGCTTCTGTGTGGATAACTTTCTACCCACTCGTTATTTCCTTACTCCATTGTTCCAACCTAAGGGGTCATTCACGCCATTGCCTTGCCCGCATATGCTTACTGACTGTGTCTCCTATCGTGAAGTCTGTTTGCATCCATGTAGGTTTTGTAACATATGCATGTATCCATTTGTATAGGTGTGCATGCGGATCGTTCCATCCAGAAATATTGTTTGTTAATCGCATATAAGCTTCCCAAACCACATGCGCATCATCCTCCTTCATTCATGCCAGTCCTCAAAGCTTCCTTGGTGCATACCCCACCACCTCGCATGCGTAGTGCATAGTACCCATTTCAAAGCCTCAAAACATAGTTGTTCCGGCACCTCTCTTTCGAACCTATTCAAGAAGTCATCTACATCGGTTAACCCATCATATGTAGGAAGATCCCTTATCTCTATTAATATGTAGCACAACGATATCGTCATCATGTTACAATCTAGTGTGGTTACCTCATGTAATCGGTTCTGCCATCGCTCTATCTCCTTGTTAGAATCCGATGTACAAGAGCTTTCATGCTCCCATGAGATCCGTCCATCCATGGTGGGATTTACCCAGTCTTGCTCTTGTGCAGTTATCTTATAGATGTAGTCCAAGTCGTCGTCGCTTTCATAGTTGCGCACTGGCTTCGTGTAGCGCGATCCTTCTACAGTGTCCAAAGGTACAACTACGCATAGGGACTTTTTCTCAAAAATCATCTTGCTCTTCTTTATGCTTATCACCTCATTCATGTCAGTGGCCCAATCTATCCATAATAGCGTAGGGTAGGGATTGCTATCATCAACAATCTCTATCACTTCAAAATCTATCGGTGCATTTGCCACTTCAATATCTACGATGATTCCTTGCAATTTTCCCATCGGTACGATCTTTTACTAGTTCGCCATTTGCAGTTGGACAGGAGACCATTGTAGCATAGGCCTCCCCATGTGTTCCCATGTTTTCTTCAGTAGAACGTTCACCACCGATCCTAGGTCCAGAATCGCTTGGTCCATCTCATATTCTCCAATTTGCGCAGTCAATCTCATCTCTCTTCCCATCCTTGTCGCATGCTTTCAATTCTTTTGGACTACACATGGTTCTCCTGGTGCGGTCCCAATGCATCTATTTATGAGTTCTTACAGTCCCTATACAGCCTCGTTGTTGCGTAGCAGCTTCATGCATGTTTCCAGGAACATTGTGAGCATCGATGGGTCCATTTCTAGCTCCGGTCTGTATTTTCTTCCTGAAGTGGAGGCATCAACGAAGCTCTTCCTTGCTTCCATGAAGGTTTCCTTAGGGAGTTCCAAATCAAACTCTGGTTCTTTCATCGGAGCCTTGCGAACCCAAGTACTCTCTTCATGTTGCTTACCTTTTTCATCCCCTATTGTAATTACACTTTGAAGCATAATGTTTACTTTAGGGTATTCCTCACATGGCTCAGACCTCATCATTCGCAGGTTCTGAGTTGGGGAAGGTTGGAGTGCTCCCTTGTTGCACAACCATGCTATCAGTGTGGGACAATCCTTCATCTCATGATCAAATAACGTATAATACAAGCATGATGGATGTGTTAGATTCTACAATCACAGGCATAATGTCCCGATCCTCTGTAATTATAACATATCAGTTGTCTGCGACCTTTTCCAGGTCCTCATCCACCTCGGCCTCGTCTGCGTCCCTGAAATCTGGTTCGCGCCATCCCAGCATTCTGGTCAAGGTGTCGTGTTTCAGCCTTGCCTCTGTAGGTGGGAGTCCTATCCATCATCAATTCATAACTTCTACAGGTGCACTCATGATGTCCCACTGATCTACAGAAATTACAGAACAATTGTTGTGAATTCTGCGTATACTTCTATAGTAGATGGTAGTTGTTCGTAGCATGCTTTTTTCCTATTTGACAAATTGCGTACCATAATGCAAGTGCCATTCTGGGTCCTCTTATTCCTCTGGTATCAAAGACATTGGTCCTCCTCCAGCGAGGTAATTCACAAATACTAGGTAGTGATCCTTGTCATGATCCTGACCCTTACATTTAACACACTATACCTCATCGCGCACTTCTAGCCAAGCTGTCTTGTCTTGTTTCAGACTCTGCATCTTAAGGCATAAGTTTTTCAACTACGCGTGGATCTGCTAAACTCCCAGGTTAGGATCCCATATCGAGGTCTCATGTAGTCTCATCGTGATTTCCAAGGCCTTTCCCTTAGTTGTTAGCCTCTATTTTGACATGGCGTTCCTTAAATGTGATGATAGCGATGCTACAAACCATTCATGGTGTTGTCCATCTATCAAAGTACTGTTAGCTTCGCGAATTGTGCACTTCAGTCTCTGATCCAACTCCCAAGGGGTCTCACTTGGTAGAATCATGATCTCCTTGAACCTAATGATCAAATTTGCTTCCGAGTTCAGCCTGCTAAATTCTTTGTTCAGTTTGTAAGAAGAGCTTCGGCGTAAATCACATAAAAAATATCTTTGTCGACGCGTTTCGAACTAATTAGTGCGGTTCATCGTCAGGACATGTTGAAGACACATATCTAGCTTACCATGTTAAATAGACTGAGTAGAGACTCCAACAGCTACATAACGACTAATTAACGGCTAATTTGGACTCTAGGGTCCGGGTCAAACTATATTAAAAAATTTTATATATTTTTATTAAAAATTGTATATATTTTATTTTATAATATTAAGATTTAATAAATATCTTATTCTATTTCACAATAAATAAATACGTTAGGTGCAAATAACATCAAAAAAATATAATAATGCCAAAGGTTATATATAAATAAAAATGAAATAATATACTTTCCTAAGTCAAAATTAAATCATAATAATCAGTTGAAATATATTATAATATATAATTTAAATGGAAGTTTAGAGCTGTAATTATTCCATTTACTAATATATATAATATGAATTTAAGGTAAACATATTATTAAATCTTAATATTATAAAAATAAAAATAATATTATTTTTAATAAAAAATATATAAATTTTTTTTAAATATAGTTTTGACCTGGACCCTAGAGTCCAAATTAGCCGTTATGTAGCTGTTGGAGTCTCTGCTCAGTCTATTTAACATGCTAAGCCAGATATGTGTCTTCAACTTGTCCTGACGATGAACCACACTATTTGGTTCGAAACGCATCGACAAAGATCTTTTTTATGTGATTTACGCCGAAGCTCTTCTTACAAATATGATGGAAGCCTCAATTCTACAATCTTTATTCAGTGTAGTTTGGATATCTACAATCCCTTCATTCAAATTGTCATTGGAATGCTTAATATACTAGGTCAGCACGTGATCCTGTAGAGTGTTGACCAACATTTCTTTCTTTATATTGTGATCGATGACTCCCTATGCTTCCCATATAGGTTTTATCACGAACCAAAATTGGTTCGGATCTTCATTTCCTATTCTCTTAAACACCAACAATTTTATCACACTTGCCATATTGACTTGCAGTGGTGGTGGAGGCGGTATGGGTGGAGATGGGGGTGAAGATGGTGAAACTGGCAGTGCTGTGGGTGGGGGTGGTATGTGCGGAATCCTCTCCCTTATCAAATTGATCGCACCTCTTAGTGAGACCTTCACAAGCTCTTCCTCATTCCCTCGTAGAGGTGAAATCAAGGGGCTAGTTTCTGGTTCTGCACTACCTACTTTGCGTAGCCCCAAACATCAATGTATTCGCATAAACCGCTTTTCACATAGTAGAATTTTAATCCAAGTGTTCAAAGACTTGACGTACTTACCTTGCGATCCTTTGAGGAAGCATCGTTTTGCCTCGCCGTAGCTTATTGAAGTATCTACTGCGAACTTAGTGATGAATCCTCCTAAAATTTGATTGAGCCAGTGATCAACAGTGCAAGTGATCTTATTCTCCGATGCTTCCAATCTGCGCACTAATTCTAGAGTCCAAACAGTAGGTTTTTTGAGCTTGCACATTCCTTGGCTATCTCCTAGCCTCGTAGTCCAGTTGTATAGCTCAGTAGGGAGAGCTGCAAAGAAAATTTCATGGATCTCTATGTACAAGTAGCAATCTAACCAGTCTTCTTTTGATAGTCATGGATTCCTGTTCTCCTACACCGCCACTCGTGAATCTTCATATCCAACCAATCTTCAATTTCTTGCTTAGTTGGTTTCCAGTGATATGACATCAGACATCTCTATGTAGATCATGATCCCGACAACAGAACCATTTGTTGGTTTGTTCGGGCTTGACCCAGGTTCAAAGTTAATTAGCCAAACAAAACCCTTTACTACTGGCCCTTTTGGCAACAGTTCATGGAGCATAGATTGAGGTCTCACCCGAAGTAGTATGGGGGGGGCCGTTGGAACTAGGTTTCTGCACCCTTGTGATGTTTGAGGGGTTGATTAGGTCCAACTAAGACTCTCTTCATGTAGGCTACCTCGCACACTTCCCTGGCATTCACACCCTGATATATTCGCCTCTGCTCAGTCCTAACCAGTGGATGAGGGGCTTATGCACTATTGGATCAGCGATCTATATTAATTCCCTTAGTCACTCTCGATATCTTACTTATATTTTTACAGCATTTAGTTATCATCACATAACTGGATGGTTTACATTATATTTACTTATTTGGAAAATTCATATGAGTTCACATAGTAAATAAACAGTAAAATTACACTTCATACCCAATAATACATAAAGCAGGAAAAGATACAGAGAAATATGATAAAACTTCTCTTTTATTAATGCTTCCAATGGTTAGAGACTCGACCTGCATTGCACACTCATCTACAGGGGTTCGTGTACTCAGTTGCAGGGGTCTGCACACTCAGCTGCAGAGCCTTCTCCTACTCTACGACCCAAAGAGACTTCTTACACTTATACTCAATGTTTTTATTCTTTCTTCTATTAATTCACTGCTTGATGTCTATCTTACACTTAGAGCCTTGCTCTATTTATACAATCCCATGGTCCGCGAATCATGGGTAGATCTTTCAAACCAACATTACATTACAAAAACAATGGCATACAACCCTGTGACTTTATTATGGATTCGCGCTCCGCGCCCACAAATCACGGAGTCTTTACAATGGACTTAGTCAAAACATGGGTGGTAAGCCCCAAAACATGCCCTGGGGGGATTCCATGCCCAATATTAACTTTTATACAGTGCCAAAATTGATTAGTGTATATATCTTTAAAACTATGAACTGAATTATTATGATTTTTGGATAGTAAAGACGTATCATTAAAATACAGAAATCCATAAAATTTCAAGTTAAATTAGTTTGTAAAATTTTATAAATCATGCACTGTCACCTACAACCATTTTGTTTACATCTCATGATCCATGCATCAAAACGATCTGATTTTTCGATCAAAGAAGCATTAATCTAGTAGCAATATTCTTGCAAAATTTTAGCAAAATCTGGTTTGTAGCTTTTGAGAAAATGGTTAATGAAGTTTTTCATTACTTATATCATATTTCGCTGCAACTTCATATAAATATAGTTGAAAGTTAATGTGAAAATTGTTATGCCTTCATCAACATTGCTAAAATTGAATATTCATTATTTGAGGAAGAAGTCATTTGTTCGATCAATTTCATGAGTTGGTATGAACATCTTTCTTATAACTTGGTTAATACAGAGGCCTTGGGTTGCATGAGGACATGCAACATATTAAGTTTGGCAGTATGTTGGGCCGCTAATTTGTCATTATTATTACCACTTTTTAACATCTATTTCACCCATTTCTACCATTATTTATCACGTCATTTATCATAATTAATCATATAACTCCATTTTATAATTATTTATGTTCTTGTGAATAAATATTATTTATTCTCCTTTATTTTTAATAAATTAATGATTATTATGCATGATTTACCAATGATAGTTTATTAATAATTTTTTTTGTAACATCACTCACGATTTTGGCCTCCAAGACCTTTTCCAGATTGCAAATTTGATATCCAACTCATAATTAAATATTCCAACTCAGAAATTTGCTGGAATAAGAAGTGACAGTTTTGCATTGGATGTTTCAGACAAATGAAGAAGAATCTTGAAAATCAAAAACATGGGTTTTGTCTAGACTAGACCGAATGAGTTTTTTATTTAGCAGTTTTCCAAAATTCGGTATGTATTAAGAGAAACAAAAGTTTCTTCGAAGACGATTTTCTCATATTTGATGTTGCGGCCATTTTCCAAATTCTTCAAATTGCATTACCAAATTTGACTTGTTCCTGCTGAACGTTGATGGAAAGATGTTTCAGATGTGATCTTGCTAATCAATTTGTTTTGTACAATCCATATTTGTAATGGAAATCAATTTGTAATCAACTTTGTTGTAACTTCCCTTTGCTCTGTGTGTATTTAAATGAAAACAGAGATCAAAGGAGGATATTAAAGGGAATAAGGGATAATGAAAGGGTAATTAGGAGATTGGAGATGGACAATTCTTAGATAGAATGTAGGAGAAGAGTTAAGATATGAGAGATTGGAGATGAACAATTGTTGAATTTGATGTAAAGCTAAGAGCTTCATTATTTTGTAATTATTTCTCTGATATATTTTATTTAAGGAAACTATCCATTGAGTTCTACATCTATTATTTGTAATATGATTTGAGTTATTTCTCAAGGCAGAATTGAGTCTTGGGTAGTTGGGCCCACTACCTTGGATGAGGTGCTGCCTTGAACACATAAATTAATTTAGTTATGTATCTGTTTATTTGAATTTCAATAGTCATTCCTTAAAGTAGATTTCATTTATTTAACTAATTTGTTGTTTGCTGCATTTTCCAGATTTGTTATTTCATCCAATTTCTAGATTTCATTCAATTTACTGCTTTAGATTAACATTTGAATTATGTTGGGTGCAATAGATTAAATTTCCAATTCAACAATGTGTGGTTTAATTTAGCAATGATTCAATTTGTGTGATTAGCATAATTGTTTTCCATCTCATTTAATTTATTCTTTTTAAGTTTAGTTTTATTATGCAAGTCTTACATTTTATTTTTTATTGAATGAGCTTGATAGTGTAGAACACGATCATATAGAACCGGTGTTAGCTATTGGTATTGTTATGGATATATTTGTCGATTGCCTTGAAATAAAAAGATGCTCATCGGGTTGATAATTAATGTCTAGGTGATTAGTTGTTTTATTTATTTATTTATTAAGCAATTAATTTTACCTAACAATTGTTTCCTCATTCATGAATATATGTTAGCATCCTTCAAAAATTATAGGCAGTGGGTGGGGTTTGGGGGGATTTCAGATCATTCCCCCATCTATTTAGAGATGGATGGTCCTTCACAAAAGCCTAGGTCACCTTTTAAGTTCAATGTGACCTAGTTGAAGGACCCGATTATCTCATATTAGTTACTGAGTATTGAAGAGTCCATCCCCTTACAAATTATCACTCTGTGGGGGAGGGTTTTTGTCGTAACCCAGTGAATCTTAAAGGACTCTATATAAACTGGGCAAAAGAAAAGAAGGCTAGGTATGAACAGACTCTTTATGACATTGAGCATTATATGGACGAGATGACTGATGATCATGGTAGAGGGTACACCTCAATTAAATCAAAATCCTATTTGACGAGTTTGGAGGCCCAAAGATCCAAGATTTTACAGGGCTAGGAAGAGACATGGAGACTCAAAAGCCAAGCTATCTGTCTTGAAGTTGGGACCACAACAAAGAGTTCTTTCGTAAATTTTCCAATGGAAGGAAGGCTGGCAATACCATATTGAAGATGCCAGCTAAACAATGGAAAATCGCTCACACCTTTAATCACCTGGCACATATGGGAAACACACACTTCAGGCAATTGTTCAAAGATCCCCTTGGAGAAACACTTGCTGAAATTATTCACATTGCTGGGCATTTTCCTACGTTTGTGGATCATGACTTTGTGGAGGACCTTATCAAACCTAAAACAATGGGGGAATTGGAAATCACTTTGAAATGGTTCAAGAAGCATAAAAGTTTGGGTCCGGACGGATGGTCGATGGAATTCTATCTATCCTTCTTTGATATCATAGGCCCAGACCTCCTTATGGTAATCGAGGATTGCAGAACTTCTGGTAGAATTTATGAATCCAATAACACTACTTTCATTGCCCTTATTCCCAATATGGACTCCCATCAATCCTTTAGTGATTTTTGGCCCATCTCCCTCTGCAACTACCTATAAAAGATTATTTCCAAGATCATTGCAAACTGAATCAAACCGATTCTATCCGATAACATATCCTTTGAACATTTTTCCTTTCTTCACAATGTTGGGTGCTATAAGGTGTCTTTAAAAACTCGTAAATGCCTCACATTAATCATCAACCTGGGTAGGTATTTCTGTTCCAAGAGTGTACACAATATGTGCAAATGTTATATCTATGGAGAGTGGTGATTTAAGATAATTTATTAAATTCAATACAAGAGTAAACAGATCAAATCATAAATCTCAAGCTTGTAACTTCAAGGAAAATAATCTATCTAAGCATCAAAACTCAGTCTTAATCTAAACCAATCTCAATCTTAATCAAGATATTCTAATTGCAATTAGATCAACTAAGTGCAACGTAGCAATAATACAACTCTTTTAGCTTAATCTAAACTACTGCATAGAAATAAAGCACCTGATCTAATCAATAACGCTCTGTCCTTTAATTAACAAGAAATGATACTTATCTAATAATTAATTTAATCCACAACATAAATGAATGAAATCAATTGACATAATTAAGAATTAATGGAATTAATCCATGAAATCCACATTGATAAAAGTAAATCAATTGCAACGCTATAAAACAGAATAATCAAATTTGCAGTAAAATAAAAGTAAAAGTATAACACAAGGAACAATAGTGAAATCCACTAGTGACCAGGGCCAAGCCACCAGTGGTTATTTTTTAACTACTTCATAATATTGACAATGAACATCAACATGAATTATGTATTATTCATCAGATCCAAATGTAGTTACAACATGATGTTTTCTTCAAAATCATGCTATGTATATTAAAACTACAATTGAAGTAAAAAGGCAAGAAGTTTCCTCTCTATTCTATCTCCTATTATCCAATTCTCCCCATATTATCCTTCTCCCTTTGATCTCCATTTTCATTTAAATACACAGAGAGCAAAGGGATGTTACATCAAAGCTGATTACAAAATGATTTCCATTACAAATTTGGATTATACAAAACAAATTGCTTAGAAAGATCATATCTAAAATATCTTTCCATCAACATTCAATAGGAACAAGTAAAATTTGGTATTGCAACTGGAAGAATTTCGAAAACGGCCGCAACAATAAATCTGAGAAAATTATCTTCAAAGAACCTTCCATTTCTCTTAATACAGACCAAATTTTGGAAAACTCCTCATTACAAAACTAACTCAGTCTATTCTATACCAAACCCACGTTTCATATTTTCCAGATTCTCCTTCGTTTATCTGAAACGTCCAATGCAAAACCATCACTGCTTATTCTAACGAATTTCTGAATTGAAATATTTAATTGTGAGTTGGAGATCAAATTTGCAATATGGAAAAGATCTTGGAGGCTATAATCATGAGTGATGTTACAACAAATCCATTAATAAGCCATCATTCATAAAATCATGTATAATAATCATCAATTTAATAAAAATAAAGGAGAAAAATAGTATTTATCCATAAGAGCATAAATAACTATAAAATGGAATTATATGATAAATTATGATAAATGACGTGATAAAGAATGGTAGAAATGGGTGAAATAGGCATAAAAAAGTTATAATAAGAATGAAAAATTAGCGGCCTAATATACCCCCAAACTGAATATGTTGCATCTCCTCATGCAACCCTAAAGCCTCTGTATTAACCAAGCTATAAGAAATATTCATCCCAAGTCATGAAAGTGATGGAACAAATGAATTCTTCCTCAAATAATGGATATTCAATTTTAACAATGTTGTTGAAGGTGTAACAATTTTCACATTGACTTTCAACCATATGTATATTGTAACAAAATATGATATAAGTAACGAAAAACTTCATTAACCATTTTCTCAAAAGCTACAAACTAGATATTGTTTAAATTTGACAAGAAGATTTCTACTATATTAATGCTTCTCTAATCCAAAAATTATATCGTTCTGATACACAGAGCATGAGATATAAGCAAAATGGTTGTAGGTGACAGTGCATGATTTCCGAAATTTTACAAACTAATTTAACTTGAAATATTAAGGGTTTTTGTATTTTAATGATACCTTCTTGCTATCCAAAAATCACAAGAATTCAATTCATAGTTTTAACGATATGCACAAATCAATTTCTGCACTGAATAAAAATGAAATTGTATGCCTTAAATGAGAGAAAAAAGTAGAAAACATCCATCATGTGTAGCAATTCCTCCCCCAAACTAGAGAATTAGCATTCCCTCATGCAATACTAAAAAATAAATTGAGGTGGTTGCTACAATTTTGGTTGAAATCTATGCTTGGTCTAAAACAACATGGAATAAGAGAGGTTTTGAGAATGAATAAGGAGATCGTTGGATGATGGGATGATTATAATAAAAAAATGAATGAAAGTAACACTCCCCCAAATTGAAAGCTTCTATGTCTTTGAAAAATGGGAAGTGGTAACGATGTGGAATGAATGATGATAAATAATTCTCAATGGGTTTTCATGAAATTCTCCTTAACATTTAATAAATCAGAAACTTATATTTTTTTACATCAAGATTTACCTCCAAAAAATGTGGAATAACATGTATGGACTAGTATTTGTTGAAGTTGATGTTGGCTGAGATGATACTGAAAGTGATGCAAAAGGTGGAAGCCATGCAAGCACATCCTATCTGCGAGTTGCTCGAGCCTCTTCTGTTAGTTGCAATAGTGTGGACTCGTTACAAATAGAGTTGCCACCCATACTTGTTGTTCTCCTGTAAACCATTCACTACTCTGTATGCAATTTTCTTGAATCCATAGTTTTAGTTTTGTACAACAACATATAAGCCGCATGCAATGATTTCAAAAAAAAAAAACTTTTGTATAAATGCAATATTTTGTCAAATCAGCAAGTTATGGCGGAGTTCAATAATTATCACGCATGCTATTCCATAATTCATATCTTCCCCCCTCAAATAAAAAAAGGGCGTCCATGATCATAAAGCATAGGAAAAAGGTTAAGGACGTTGAGGATTCATAAATGTAGGAGGAAAATCAATCAAAGCGGCATAAATATAGCAAAAGCAATAAGAGTAGTATAGGTCAAAAGATGTGAAATGCCCGTAAAATAAAACAGGGATTTAGATCATTCTGTAAATAGATATTTACCTTAGGTGGAAAAATATGACGAAAGCATGATCGACAATAAATGTTAATCACTGGTGGTAGAGTGATTGGACAATAATGATATAATGCATATAAAGATATAGTTTACCATGCATTTTGGCTAATTGAATTAGAAATGTTGTTCAAATGGTAAATTCTCCTTTAGAAATGAATCCATAGGGGGTAATAAGATAGAGAGTGTTTGGCAGTGTAACATAGTACTTCAATACCGCAAGTAGAGCCACTGTTGCAAGCAGGCGTTCATAGCCTCGACAGGGTTGCTTTTTAACCCCAAAAATGAGCCAGAGTCCTCCATTTAATATGTAGATGGTTTTATTGTTTTTTATAAATATACCACTATGTTGGCACGATAACCAAATAATCATAGTGCCATTCACTAGGATATAACAAAGTGATCAGGTTGGCTCTTGATGGGACCCCTTGTCCTTCTGATGGTTTTAACCATCAAAAAGGTCATTACCTTGGTGTGGTGGCCATAATGGAAAGTCACCTGTTACACCCTTATAATCATGGTAGGCTAGCTCGTGATGAGACCCCCTATCCTTCTTAAGACAATACTTGTTACTTTTCCATATTTCTATATTTTAATGCTTTTATTGTAAAGAGAGGGAGGCTCATTTACTCCTTAAGAGTTAAGGATGGCGTAAGAAGTAAAAAAATGCCAATGAAAGTTACGCTTTCCCCCCATATGATCATATCAAAGGGATTTATCCTTTTGAAACTGTAAAAGATAAACTAGCATGGTATTAGAATAATGAATCATTTTATGATGTGTCCAAAGAGAAGGTATTAATCTGTCATTATATAGGTGCACCATGTCAGCTTCGAAATATAGATGACCATCAAAAGGTTTTATAAGTCATAATGGTGTTAACATTACTATTTTTCTTTATCTTAGGCACAAGTCCAACCAGGTGGTTTTTTATATAGAACACAAAAGAGAAAGAAAAATGACAAAATGACCGGCGATGAAACAGTAATGAGAAATCGCAGTTATTCCTACAAAAACGCAAAAAGTGTTGTTCAATCGATTGAACAACAATCGTTCAATTGTTTGAACAATAAAAACAAAACACGCAAAAGTGTTGTTCAGTTGATTGAATGACAATCATTCAATCATTTGAACAACAAAAATAAAACACTCAAAAGTGTTGTTCAATTGATTGAATTGTACTTCATGCCATGAAAAGAAAACAAAATGAAGAATAAAAGAAAATGGGGGCTGAGATAAGCTAAGAGCAATCACACAAAAGAAAAAGAAGTGTTGTTCAATAGATTGAACAGTAGCTGTTCAATAGATTGAACAACAGTTGTTCAATTAAATGAACATCAAACAACGGAAAAAAGAAAAGAAGTGTTGTTCAATAGATTGAACAACAGAATAATGCAAGAAAAATGCGTTGTTCAATAGATTGAATATTAGTTGTTCAAAAGATTGAACAACAAAACAATTGTAAAAGGTGTTGTTCAAAAGATTGAACAACAACTATTTAAAAGATTTGAATAACAAAACAGTTGTAAAAAAATAAAGTGTTTTTCAAAAGATTGAATAACAAAACATGTAAGAAAGAAAGTGTCGTTCAAAATATTGAATAGCAGCTATTCAAAAGATTGAACAACAGTTGTTCAAAAGATTGAACAACAAAACACGCAAGAAAGAAATTGTTGTTCAAAAGATTAAACACCAACTATTCAAAAGACTGAACAACATCTATTCAATTAAATTAACATCAAATAATGCAAAACAGAAAAGAAAGTGTTGTTCAAAAGTTTGAACAACAACTGTTCAATAGTTGAACAGCAGCTGTTCAAAATATTAAACAACAAAACATGAAAAGAAAAAAAGTGTTGTTCAAAAATTTGAACAGCAGCTGTTCAAAAGTTTGAACAACAATTGCTCAAAAGATTTAACAACAAAACATGAAAAGAAAGAAAATTGTTGTTCAAAAGATTGAACAACATAACAAGTAGATAAAAACAAAAAGAAAGAAAATCAAATCAGAAATCATATTTGTCGGCATTATGACACAGGTTTGGAGCTATGGCACAGGTGTTGTCCTTGATGGCAACTCAACTTGGTGACAGATCTCAGTTCAGGCACTCAGAAAGAAGAAAAAGTCATATACGCAGGTTCATTTAGATGAAGACACGTATACACGCGGGTTATATGTTACAAAAGCGTGTATATGTTGGGGAACTTACTTTTGGTCCATGGTGGTTAGTTCTTGGGATTTGAACCTGTTATTTTGGACCATGGCGTCTCGTTAGATGTGTTGATCCCTAGTTTTTGGGTTCATGGTATTGAAATGTTATGGTTTTGGACCATGGTATTGTGGAAGGCCTAAGACTATAAAAGAGGAAGGAGATCTTGTGGCAAAAGATCATCTGAATTATTATTGAATATTTGATAAAGGGCTAGAGCTGGTATATTGGTAATTGGGTTATGATGTAGATCTGGATCTGAATGAAGGCGGAACCTTAGCACAAAAGGGATAAGTTCTATTCATGGGTCATAATCTTTAAGCTTGAATGATAGTATCTTTGTATGATTTTGATCTGCTAGATGTGGCGCTTGCTTGATCTATAAGTCTGATAATCTGGGTTAATTAGTGATTGAATATCTGAAAGAGTGAATTATCCTTTATAGATCTATAAGCAGGTTCAGTGAAGCGAAGGCGCGTATACACGCAGGTTCAGTGAAGATAGAACGCGTATACGAAGGTTGATTCATACGTAGAACCATATGCATGCATGTTTTAGGCTGATAAAGTGGCGTATATGTTTTAAACTTTGATCTTGCTGCTTTTGTTCATTGCTGCTGTGTTCTGGGTTCTGTTTTGGTGTGTGGTTTCTGGTACTGTGTTTTGGGTACAACTGTCAGAGAGATATCTACTTGATTCAGATCTAATTGGTGAAAAGTGATAGGTTGATGGAGAAATTCTTAATGATTGATTGATGCTCATGGATCGAGTTTGAAAATTTATGAAACGTGGTCCCTGGAAGAAAGAGAAGGTTGTAGCCTTCTATAGGCCAGCACCTACGTACTAGTATCTTGGCTAGTACAAGAGCTAAAGGGGGTTGTAGCTCCCTTCCAGGAGAAGCTGGAGAATTAGAGAGAGCGTTGTATCTCTCTGTAGGTTTCAGCCTGCGTACTGGTAAAGGACTGCACCAGTACATTGTAAAAGAAGTTTCTAATTAAAGAAAGATAGACACGAATTGCAGCAGGTCGTTTTCACCCACATTGGGTTTCCACCTTATATCTTGTGTTCTTGTGTGTGATTGTCTTTCTCCTCTGTTCTACTGTCTCTGGTTACTGGTTATTTGATTCTGCATCACAGATTAACAATCATCATCAGAAAGATAAAGTAAATTAAAAGTTTGCTTTGTATACGCGGGTTTCTTTTTGCATAATTGCGTATATACGCGGGTTTAACTAATTGAAGTAGCGTATACAATTTGTTTTGAAAAAGAAATATTTGACTTGATAATACTGATTCACCCCCCGCTCTCAGTATTATTTTCAACAATATTTACATATTTTACAGAGAAGAAATAACTTTTATAAAAATGAAGTTGCGAAAGGATTGCCCTCTACAACTAAAACTTGCATGGTGGGGTCCTCATGTATCTATTGATAGAAAGATTCTCTGGTAAGTGGTTTCTGGTAGAGGCACACCCGATGCCCTTTTTCTTTAAAAAAGGAACCAAACCCATCAATGGTGGCCAGCGTAAGGGTTCCATTGTCATGTACCTTCTTTATTTCATAAGGGCCTAGCCATCTAGTCTGCATTTTACCCGGGAAGTCTTCGAACCTGGAATCATACAGAAGTGCCGAGTCGCCCTCATGAAATGTATTTTTCTTAATAAGGGAATCATTTCATTTGGCTCTTTGTTGTTGAATAAAGGTAGTATGTTGTAGAGCCAATAGTCAAATTTCATCTAATTCAACAACAAAAGTGTTGTTCAATTGACTGAACAACAATCAATCAATCATTTGAACAACAAAAACCAGACACACAAAAGTTTTGTCCAATCGCCAACGGAGTGAAAACTATAACTTTGAAGGAAGAAACACCTGAAACACAAAAATATTAGATAAATTAGAAAAGAACTAAATAAATAAATAAATAGTAAATAGATAAATAAATTAAGTTACTATAGCTATGATGTTATTTCTGAATGGAATATCAATTTGTCAATGGAAAAAAAATGATTTTTTGGAAAAATGTTTTGGCAGCAGTGACATGAATCTTCAAATGGAAATCAATTCCCCATTTATTTTGTTATGAATCCGTTAGATAATGAATTGGATGAAATTCCCTTGTTACATTAAAATTTCTTTCAAGAATCGCTTGTTCGTAAATTGACCTTCTTTATTCTCCTAGGACCTGTAAAAAAACAAGTGCCTACCCATAATAAAACATTAAATCATGGAGAAAGAGAGGTGATTAGGCTCTTTTAGTCCAAGAATTATGCAAAATAATAACAAGTGGTTACTCTACAAAACAAATCCATGAAGAAAATAACAAAGTAAAATTAATTTATTACCTGCGGGAGAGTAGTTACCAATCATGTTAACCTGCAATGTTTTAATCATAACTTCTTTGTTTTTCGTTTGATTTGAGTGATTCCAAAGCCAAATGAAAGTGAACTTAGAAGGATATCTCTAATTTTAACAGGTTTTAAAAATTCCATTATATGATATGCCAATTTTACATAGAACGACTTGCATGACATAGTAATTTCCGATTTCCCAATTTAGACAAACAGTTGATATTTCAAGCATAATTTTCACGTTTGATGATGGATTGCACTGATTCGTATTGGAAATTAAATTAAATTAATTTATTTATATCCAATAGAAACTGGTTTTCAAGAAAAGAAGTATTAATGGGTCAAATATTTTAATGAATAGCTGGAAAAACGAAGTTTTAAGAGTGCTGATTTAGGATAGGTAGTCAGTATTTGGGTCATAACTTTCTCATAAAATATCAAAATCGAGTGATTAAAATTGAATCGTAAACTAGATTCATAGAGGAATATACCATAGAAGCATGTTTAAAAAATATAGTCATTTAGGTCTCCAAAAACTGACGGTCCCAACTCTGTTCCTGAGTCGTCTACTAGACACCCTTCAATGCTTTGGTTATAACTTTTTCATTTCAAATCCAAATGGAGTGATTATATTTGGGTTGGAAAGTAGACATCAAGATATACTTAGGATAGAAATAGGTTTCAAAAATATTCCCTTTTGGACCCTCAAAACATGACTGTCCCGATTGTGTTTTCAGAAATTTCATCAAGCCTGCAAGCCAAAAAATATGATATTCAAGCAGTTTTTCCATATTGGCGATAAAAATGACTATGAGTGTTTGTATAAATGTTATTTTCAATATAATATATCTACATACAAAAATAAACTAAAATATTTATCCCCGATGTTGATTTCCATAGCGTGTTTCAATGACAACAACTATTTTTACATATAAAGAAATTTATTTATTTATCTACTTGTTTATTTTATTTGCTACACTAACGTACACTATTTGAGAAATGAATATGATTACGCATAAGAGTAGTTCTAGTGGAGCTATTTTCAAAATAAGGCCTCAAGTATGTACATACCCAAATTTGAAAAATGCATGCTAATAAATAGTAGGGTATGAGCAGGCAACTTCCCTTGAAAAGATGGTGTCAAAAACTGTTGAAGTATGGAGTGAGACTACAAACAAATGATGGAGTGAAACCAATCTTCAATATATCCCTTACTTTCTTGATTTCCCATAACCGTCATATCATGAAGTTCTTGAGTTTTTAAAATGGCTTGTTGATGCAAGCTAGAAGAAACCTCATTTTCTTTCATAACTTCTATAATTTTTGGATTTGAAACATTCTCAATCTCAATATAAGTTTTCTACAATGGTGCATGTGAGATAGAATGGGTGGGAAGGGTAGGTAAATTTTGTAGTTCAACACTGTAAGCATGTTGTACTGGTTTATTATGATGAGGGTGTGGAATGAGTTGAGAAGAAAATTGTGTAGCGCATGGAGCATTTTGATGATGTGTTTGATTGGGTTGTGTGGATGATTTTGATGGGCAAGAAAGATGTTGTGGAAGAGCCAGTGAAGAATATGGATGATGTGTTTGTTCTACAAGATGAGCGAGAGTAGTCATGCAATCATAATATGAACCATGCCAAACTTGCAGACAAGATTGGTGGGGGTTATATTGAGATTGACATGGTTTCCCTAACACATGAGTATTCCATAATGGATTATGCAAGTAAGAAAATGGAGAGGAAGTGTTTTGAACCATACATGTATGCCATGATTTCCATGGTTTTGACCTTGTTGCAGCTTCCCCATCTCTTTGATATGATGCTTCCATCGTAGATAAGAAAGAACAAATATCTATGTGATTCTCCTTTTGGAAATAAGGGAAAAATACTTCTTGAATTTCTTGATTTTTATGAACTTGCAAAACATCCAATTATGAATTTCGAGAGCTAATAAATTTAATTTCTAAATGTTCAAATAAATCATTGATTTCAACTCCTATATCTCTTGTTCTTGTAGTAGATTTGGAAAGAAAGAAGAAATTTCTCTAGAATTCCTACCAGCCTTAAAGATTCCTCTTGAATACCTTATGCATAACTCACAAACATCACCATATGATAACTGAAAAATATTGCCTTTTCCTATTAGATTTAAGAGTTCTAAAAATTTATCTTTGATTCCTTTGAGTAAGAGTGTTTTTAAGAACTCTTTTTCGAAATACTTATGCTTTGATTTTTGAAGGTTGTATCGAAATCACTCCACATAGTCCTCCAAGCTTTCATCTTCCCCTTGTATCGTATTGAAAATATCTTCACCAACCTTGCAATAGTCTTGGTACTTATTCAAGAATACATTCTTCATGTCCTTCCATGTTTGGATGCAGTTCCCACCAAGGCTCATGAACCATCAGAGAGCTGCTACTTTTAGAGTAAGAGGAAGCACTTTCAACCTTTGATCATTAGTACAATAATCATATCCTCTACAAAGTACCTCAAACTCAAGTAAAAATGTATCTGCGTCTCCATTTGCCAAACCATGAAAATTTGGTAGAGATTATGGGGGAATTATGTGTGTTTGTGTCACTCCTCCTAGATCTTTGATAGGGAAATCAAAAGTAGAAATGTGAGCCATTTCTTACCATAGTAGAAGTTGTTCTTCATGTGCTTCATTGAGGGTCCTCCTTCAAATGTTCCTGTCAATTTGTTAGTGAAATGGGTGGTGCTTACATCACCACTTAAGTGAAATCATGAGATTTTAGATATATATATATATATATTATATATATATATATATATATATATATATATTATATATATATATATATATATATATATATATATATATATATATATATATATATATATATATATTTTAAATTTTAAATTTTAAATTTTTTAAATTTTTTAAATTTTTTAAATTTTTTTCTCAGTCATTCGCACAGAAATTAAAACATTTATTTCTACCTTAATTCCTACACAATTTTGCTAAAAAGTGGGCATAGGAGAAAGCACTTTACCCACGCGCATGCAGGTTCTTACCTTCCGCTTTTAATACCCAGTTCTTTCGCAGCAAACAAACATCAAACTTTTATTTCTACTTCAATTCCTATGCAATTGTGTTGAAAAGAGGGCGAGGGAGCAAGCACTTTACTTACTCATACGCAGATTCTTACCTTTTTCTTTTAATACCCAATTCTTTCCTAGCAAAAAATATTAAAATACATCACTTCTGCGAAATAGCAATGCTCTCCTTGGCAACGACGCCAAAATGTTGGATGCTATAAGGTGTCCTTAGAGACTCCTACTTTTCTCACATTTATCATCAACTTGGGTACGTCTTTCTGTTCCAAAAGTGTACACAATATGTACAAATTCTATATCTATGGAGAGTAATGATTTAAGATAATTTATTAAATTCAATACAAGAGTAAACAGATCAAATCATAAATCTCAAGCTTGTAACTTCAAGGAAAATAATCTAAGTATAAAAACTCAATGTTAATCTAAACCAAACTCAATCTTAATCAAGAGATTCTAATTGCAATTACATCAACCGAGTGCACCATAGAAATAATAGAGCTCTTTTAGCTGAATCTAAACTATTGCATAGAAATAAAGCACTTGATTTAATCAATAACACTCTGTCCTTTAATTAACAAGAAATGATTCTTGTCTAATAATTAATTCAATCCATGACATAAATGAGTGAAATCAATTGAGAGAATTAAGAATTAATGAAATGAATACAGGAAATCCACACTGATGAAATTAAATCAATCGTAACACAATAAAGCAGATTAATCAAACTTACAGTCAAACAAAAGTAAAAGTATAACACAGGGAATAGCGGTGAAATCCACCAGTGACCGGGCCCAAGCTTCCAGTGATTACTGCTTGACTACTTCATAATATCGCCAATGAAGAGCAACACGAATTATGTATTATTCATTAGATCGAAATGTAGTTACAACACGATGTGTCCTTCAAAATCATGCTTTGTATATTAAAATTACAATTGAAGTAAAAATGCGAGAAGTTTCCTCCTCTCTATTCTCTCTCCTATTCTCTAATTCTCCCCATATTATCCTCCTCCCCTTGATCTCTGTTTTCATTTACAACAAAGGGAAGATACAACAAATCTAATTACAAAATGATTTCCATTACAAATTTGGATTATAGAAAACAAATTGATCAGCAAGATCATATCTGAAAGATCTTTGCATCAACATTTAATAGGAACAAGTCGAATTTGGTATTGCAGTTGGAAGAATTTGGAAAACAACTGAAACAACAAATCTGAGAAAATTGTCTTTGAAGAACCTTCCAGTTCTCTTAATACAAACCGAATTTTGGAAAACTACTCATTACAAAACTAACTAGGTCTGTTCCGAACAAAACCCATGTTTCGAATTTTCTAGATTCTTCTTTATTTGCCTGAAAAGTCCAATGCAAAACTGTCACTTATTATTCTAGCGAAGTTCTGAGTTGGAATATTTAATTGTGAGTTGGAGATCAAATTTGCAATATGGAAAAGATCTTGGAGGCTATAATCATGAGTGATGTTACAACAAATCCATCAATAAACCATCATTAGTAAAATCATGCATAATAATCATCAATTTATTAAAAATAAAGGAGAAAAATAGTATTTATCCATAAGAGCATAAATAATTATAAAATGGCATTATATGATAAATTATGATAAATGATGTGATAAAGAATGGTATAAGTGGGTGAAATAGATGTCAAAAAGTGATAATAATAATGAAAAATTAGTAGCCCAACACACAACCTTCAGATCCATGAAGCTATTAGTACTGTCCATGAAGCCTTCCACTCTATCAAGCTGAAGAAACTGAAAGAAGCCATTCTCAAAATTGATCTCTCAAAGGCCTTTGACTAGATCAGTTAGCTATACATCATGATGATTTTAACTCACCTTGATTTTTCTATTCCTTTCATTCGATGGATAATGCGTCGCATTACAACTGTCTCTTTCCATGTTCTCATAAATGGGTCTCCTTCCTATTTCTTTGATGTAGAGAGGGGACTTAGACAGGGTTGCCCAATCTCCCTACTTCTCTTTTGAATAAATGGCTAGGAGGCTACTAGGACTCAAGATTATAGACCAATGTATAGTTACTCATCTTCTATTCGTGGATTATGTACTAATTTTCGTCAATGGAAACATACAAGACTTCAACACTCTTTTTGAGGTTGTGCAATTATTTAGCTCCGTAATGGGGATGGAAATAAATCGACTAAAATCCACTATCACCCTTTCAGCTTGCTCCCCTCAAGATATTCGTCATGCATATAAAATATTCCCCTTGCAGAATCTATAGCTGGATGATGGATTGAAATACCTCGGCTTCCGTATAAAATCACATGGATACAAAATAGTTGATTGGACTTGGTTATTTTCTAAGGTTGAAAGAAGATTGAACAACTGGGGCCATCGGCTTCTTTCCAGAGCAGGGCGTCTGGTGCTTATTAAATCAATTCCTAAAGCCACCTCGGTCTATTGGATATCTCTTGCCTCGATTCCTTAAGGCATTCTATCTCGAATTCAAAGGATATACTGGAATTTCTTATGAAAGGGGCACAAGGAAGGTAAACCCTTTGCATGGGTCAAATGGAGCCGAATTGCAGTTCCTAAAAATAGGGGGGTTTAGGGCCTCAAGGATCTCCCAGCCTTTGTTCATGCTCTGATGACCAAACAGGACTGGTGCCTCCTGAAGAACAAAAGCCTATGGATAGAAGTCATCACTTATAAATATATTTGGCCTCGAAATATCATGGATTAGGTTTGGCTACCATCTTGGAGCAAGTAGGGAATTTCGGTTATCTGGGAAGTTGTCATTCAAACACTCCCCATTATCATGAGTGGGCTAACTTAGCGAATCAGAAATGGTTCAGCAGTTCGCATTAGGGTTGATCCATGGATTGGTTGCGGTAATATGCACAACCTACCTACAGATCGGATAGCTTTCCTAAACAACAGAGGTATGGTCTCCATAGCTCATAACATGGACTAGATGAATACTTCTATTTATCAACAAGCTTGGATGTTTGCAGATGATCTTGGCATCCCTGATTAGTGGAGTTAGGAGTGGAGGCATTACACAAATGCATTAACTGAATCACACGTGAGGATGAGGGATGATGTGGATGAATTGATTTGGGCTCTGACTGTACATGGGGTATACACTCCTAAAGATGGATACCCCACCATCCATGCTTCTCATAAGCCCAATATTCTGGAAAGTTGGTGGTGAATGATCTGGAAACTTAAACCATCGCCACGTACGTGCCTCTTCATGTGGAATATGATCATGGATAATACTCCTACTAGCACTAATATCATGAAGAGATCTTTTCAAGGTCCATCCTAGTGATTTTTATGCTGTTAGGAGGAGGAATCAAACAAGCACTTATTTCTAACCTCCACTATCACACAAAAGATATGGGAACATGTGTTGTCCATGCTAAACATCAACCAACGATGGGAAGGGGATTGTATTAAGGAACTGTGGAACAGTTGGTGTACTACAGCCCCCACAATGAAAACCCATAACCTCCCTCTAATTCTGTGTTGGAATATCTGACTATGCAGGAATAATATTATTTTTAGTAGGAAACATATCATATGGCCTCTTATTGCCTCGAAAATTTGCAACAGTTATAATGAAATCCTGGACGAGGATCAACCTACCTCGACTCGAACAATCGTCCCTGATGTCATAGATCATGCCCATCCCTGGGCCTACTTTTAAGGTTTTGCAGAAGAATATGAGTGTGGGGGGTGGATTCTAGTCCATCTATCTGATTCTCATTTTTTCCACATTCATATGGGACTGGGTGCGAGCACAAAGAATTTTGCTGAGCTCATCTCGCTTCGCCATCTATTATATTTTTCACTAAACTGAAACTGTAGACAATTACAAGTCTTTGGGCACTCTATAATTGTCATAAATTGGTTCAATTGCATGATTGCATCCCATGTTCACTCACTCGAGAACATATTTGATGATGCATTGTTATTAGAATCACAATTTGATTAGATTTCATGTACTCATATTGACAAGGAGTGCGACAAATTTGCAGATCATCTTTCTAAAGAGGCAGCACACCATCCCATAGGAGAATGGCTAATACAGGAGCAAAGACAAGGATAGGCCTATAAGTACTATCACAGGCCTTATATAGAACAGAATCAACAAAGGGCCGATAGGTCCTAATTTATCATAGTACTTTGCGTCATGAGCAACATAAAACTCACAAAACATAATATTTTTTAAATTTTGTAATATTTTTGTAAACACATACTAATATATGATGGCTCACCATACTTGGGTATTGTGTACAGACATATACTATTTTTATGACCACAATCACACGTACAACATATGCCTTGGCATCTAGAAGATGTAATTTTCCATTATAATTGAAAAATACGATTTTTCTCTGGGAAAAAAAAGTTATATATTGGATTTTAAAGTTTCAAATGTTCTTATATCAATTGATCTTCATAAGTACTCCATTAATTGCTTGGCACCTAAACAAAATCATTAAAATAAATGTATACTTGATTTATCAGTTTTATAAATGGATATCGCAAATTTAAGGCAGTGTACCAATCATAAGTGTGCAGTAGAATGATAATTATTTGTTTTATGATGTTTTTTTGTTTCAAATAAATCTAATTCATTTATTTTTATGTGAGATTCTTTTGATTTTTTAGTAGATATTTGGAGGGAATATGGCAAATTGTAATTACATTGTCTTTAAGTGATAGTTTTTGGAGTTTTTGGTAGGAATCAAGTGAAAAAATTGTAGTCAAATATTGATTTATGTTGTTTAAACTAGGTTTTTGATTGCATATATGGATTCAACACCTTGAAAAGCTCTGAGCACTTCAATTGTGTAGAGTAACTTGAGATTTCAATGAATCCCTCCTGTATTCTCCAAATAATTAGATTAGAAAATAAATGAGAAAACTTTTAAAAGGTACTACATATAGACAATTCAATTGTGTGTGTGTTTTTTTTTTTTTTATTTAACTATATAATAATTTTATTTTTAAATATAAAAATATATTTGTGATCATTTATTTTATATTTTTGTAATCCATATTAGTATTGACAATGTCTTTCAAATTTATCACATCATTAATTGTTGGTATACTTTATACTTTTCAAACCATTTAATATGGTTCATCATTCTGGGAAACTTCTAAATTTAATAGTTTAAAAATCTTTATAAACTGTCATAAAATTTATTAAATAATATTAAATAATTCTAACAGCTTTTTATGAAAAAGTATAAACAAATATATAGAAAAATATATAAAACGGTTAAAAGTTTTATTTGATGGAACAAATTTATTAACGGATTCACCGGGCCTGGCGTGCCCCTTCGTAGAGCGAAAGGACGTTCGGTCCCAAAAGAAAAAGGCATTCGGAATCTCACTATTACCGTGTCCAAACGACGAAAAGTTTATCCTCGGGCGTTTGACTACCGTAACGAAAACCAAACAGTCCAACAATCGTTGGAGTTCGCGTAAAGATTTTGTTTGAAATAATAGTATTCTATGTTCACTTCCATTAAACTTTTAAAAGTTCAATATTCCTTTTCCACTGCATTCAAGTATTGCCAGTCTTCTCTGCGAGGGGCAATTAAGCTTTTATAGTCCAATAATCCTTTAACTCTACATTTCACTCGTGAGTCGTATTACAACAATAATGGAGAACGCAACAACGACATAATAAATATAAAAGAAAACAGGTTCACTCAATGTTTACATCAGTCAGGTTTTTCGAGTAACCCTCCAAAGTTTCATTGATAATACCCCATTCTAATTTACAGTCTCTTGTTCCCTTTGGACATTTACGAACTACGATGACGAGCAAATGTTGAAACCTCTTTCCTTCCCCTAACGGAGTTTATTCAATCTTTGGTTGATTTTCGCTCAATGAGAGCTTTGTAGTTATGTGGGCGATATTATGATTATCTGAACTTGATCAGATGAAAGAGTGAAGGTCATTGGGATTAATATGGGTGGTTTTGGTATTTAGTATTGGTGAGCTATAGTTAAAGTCTTTAAAAGAAATTATTATTTTTTATTGTACGGTGCGAGAGTTAAACATAAAATTCACTTGATCGAGGCCAAGTTGTGCGTTGGGTTAGCTGAGTCGAAGCCTATAATAATAATAAATATATTGTTAGATACGGATGTATTTTTTGGTTGCAATTTTCTAGGGTAAATTATGAGGATATGGTTGATATGTCTCAATTAATCATTATTTTTATTACATGATTTTATTTCCTAACAACTAGTAGTAGACCCAAATTAAGGTTGAAAAAGGAGGCATTGCTCCTTTTAGGTGAAGAACGAGCTGTAGTGTTTGCTTATGTTGTGAAGTTGTTGGGAAAGGTGCACAAAGCTTATGGTGTGAAGTTGTTGGGAAAGGTGCTCAACAGTAGATCTCGAGGCAAAGACCATAGGTGAAGAACGAGTTGTAGTGTTTGCTTATGTTGTGAAGTTGTTGGGAAAGGTGCACAAGAGGTAGATTTCGAGGCAAAGACCATAGATACAGAGGGAAACAATATCAATAAGTTGGTTGTGATGAAGATGCATGTTGTGATGAAGATGCATGAGCAAAGCACCTCGCGTGAGTAGTGTGCTAAGACCCTAAGTGGTGGATATTAATAAAAAGGAAAAAATGCTATAACCATAGAAAGATGAAAATTATAACATAGTTGTTAGTCATAGTAAGTACAAGTAGTCATGACAAAGTATTGAATGTAATAAATAATATACAAAATATATATGGCAAAGCCTTAATAATTTGTCAAGGAAACATCAAGAGGCAAGGAAAGGATTTTGATTATGATGCGCAAAATTTACAATTATGCTTACAGCCTCTTCAATCTCTTTAGATTCATTACATTAGTTATGGTATCTATTATACGTTTTCATAAACCAACACCTTTAGAGTAACTATAAAAACTTACTTAGATAAATTTTGTTTTGCATTTTTTTATTTGTTTTCAAAACATCTCCACATTCAAAACAATTTTCCTATCCCTTGACATTTCAAAAGTCCTTATATCACCTATTTTGTAAGCCAAGAAAAAAAATACCATCACAATGTTACTAACAAAAAATGTTGTCGCGCGGATTGGCACGGCAACGCTCAGACCGGGGGCTGTCACTCTGATCCCCGATCCCTCCGTTTAAGCCTGTCTCCCGCGGCTAAGGGGGGTAGACCCTGAGAGATGATGAAGACCAACTGTCGACCAGTTGGTTGGGAGACACGAGACACGATCAGGATAAGCACTAAAATGATTTGACTAATTAGCAGACCAGTGCCTTGAGAGATCATTATTAAGATGATTACTTGTTAAATGATATAGAAACGTGAAACGTGAACAGCAATCATTTGTCATCAGCTAGATATCATATTCGTATCTTGATTTGAAACTTCAGATCTCAGCGTAAAAGCTATAACATGAAAACAACTGAATCTGGCAACAAAAATAATTTTTTATTTTTTATATTTTTCATGATGAAGACAAATGCTTAAAATGAAAGGAGAAAATTTGTTTTGACTTTTCAAAATAGAAACTAAGCTAAGGGATCAAGATATTTCCCTCTTGGGTAAATCTTTTTTGGTGTCTAATGAGCTTGCTGGCTTGAACAGCATGTGGGACCCTTGGTATTCTTGGAGGTGACTATTCCCGCCGAAGAAATCCTCGCCCTCCAACAGAGCTGGCAACCTGTCGCTTGAAAAACACAGAAAACACTTGCAAACGAATTGTTAGTGCAAAAAGAGACTTGGCATATAGAGACCAAGTTGAGCTTGTCATTCAACCGAGAATGGACAAGCTACAACAAGTGTACAAAATATATCAAGCCCAGAGGAGATTTGAGATAGCTGCAAATCTCTCCTTCCTAGACAATAGTGCCTTCAGGCAAATGCACAAAGAAAAACAACTAGATAGCAAATGAAAATCAAATGAATATCAAACGACACAAGTATACCTCATGTACCAAAACATGCACCACAAGAGAAGCTAGTAACCCCAAAGACTTTTATTTATTTATGTGAAAGCTAAGTACAAAATCCGGCAGAGTCTCCGCCAGCCCAATAGCTCGTTCTATCCTTTTACAATAAGAGCCCAAGGCTCATATAAATAGGAAAATGGGAGATGATCCCAAGGAAAATTCCAATGACAAGTGGCACAATGGTGAAGATCCCAATGAAAAAATGAAATGACAAGTGGCTTAGAGGACTGTCCATGTGTCTCCAAACTGTTGTACTAACTGCATCTAAACTGCTGGTAACTGCCCTTGAACTGCTGTGTATGATTGGCTTTGAATGCTGAGCTCGGCTGCCTCTTGAACTGCTGTTAAACTGCTGAGTAACATGCTGTTGTAGCTGCCCACGAACTGCTGTTAATACCACGTTAAACTGCCCGTGGACTGTTGTTCTATACCTGTGCGAAAATGCTGAGTTGGCTGCCACATTAATTGCTGTACGTAAACATGCCGCAAACTGCTGTAGCTGCCTACGTGTGCTCTCCAAATCAGCGTGTATGCCTTTGACTGCCCAACGCATACTTGCTGTTTGCTATGCGTATTTAATTGGCATATGCATATTTTCTTTGGTGGGCTCACGTAGATGGGTTGTGGGTGCTGTGTGCTGCCCACGTGAATGCTGGGTATCACCAACGTGAATGCTGCCCATGTGAATGCTGTTTTTTTTTTTGCCCACGTAGATTGCTGTGTATTGCCAACATGAATGCTGCCCATGTGAATGCTGTGTGATTGAGCTGCGTATATTTCATGGACAGATGCGTTGACTTTGACTATTTTTTTTACTTTCTTTGACTTGAGTTTGACTTTGACTTTCTGAAACTTTATGAGGTGGGTCCCACATGCTTGCCACATCACCCTTGATCCTCTGCTTGACTTCCATGTCAAAATTTGACTTATTTTGACTTTGGAAAAATTTATAAATTTTTCCAATTATTCATTTTTTTGAATTTTTTCTTCATTTTTGCCACTGCCACTTGAAAAATCCCCTTTTGAGGGACTCTGAGTCATTTTTTGACCCCCCAAAGTAGGCTCTAGGAGAATGTTGGGCCTCTGAGGATGAATTTCGACTGGTCATACGCCCCAGACATCTCCTAAGGCTATTTATGCCTTTACATAAAAAATAATTAAAAAATCCCGTTTTGCAGGAAATTTTTAACTATTAAAAAATCCTACTTAGACCTAGCCAAATTCCACGAAACTTTATGTGTGATCTAGTATAGTAATATACATCGACCCTAGACACTAAGATGTGTCAGGGGCTCAATCTTCAAACCGTCACCTCAGCTTTGGGGTAAAAATGAGTGAAGAAATCCAGAGAATTATCCGTCTCTGAAAAAGAAGGGATAATTAACCGGATAAAAAAAACACTCCAAGGTGTATTCGTTTGCTGATCGAGTCCCACATCCTAGGCCTGTTACAAATTCAAGAAACATCATACTAGCATCACTTATTACAATTCCCCGTAGGGTGTGGAATCTGGGTACAAAGAAGAAAGATGATGAAAAGATAGAAGGAGAGTTAAAAAACTCTGTTGACTGATGACATCTGATGGTACAAGTGTCCTCTGGATCATCCTTGGGCATGGAGTCATCAAATAATCATCAGGTGCTACTCCAGTAGTCAACATCTGGCTCCATATGGGGATGCATGCTAGATATGAAGTAATAATGTGCAAGAACCTGGAATCTGCATTCACCGACAAAAGACATATATCAGCAGTATCCATTCAAAATATCATCAAATGAAATAGAATACAGAAACGAAGAAATGAAAATTTATTCTAAGAGCATAAATGACAGTTTATTCATGAAATAAAACTACTTAAACAAAAATGACACGAGATAAGGTTAGAAATATGATACAAAAAGATGCCCCATGGCATCAGATGTGTTCAATATAGTGCATACTGAGCATTTGCCTGCTTTCAGGCAAATCTGTCGGCTGCTTGTCAGATGTACCATGTCCAATTCTGCATATGGTAGGACTCTTTCCTATCCGAAAATCAAGCTGCTCGCGGCCGTCTGATGCATCAAATCTTCTTCTCATTTTCTTTCTCTTGCGCTTTTTCTTTGTGGCAGGCTGGATCACTGATGACGTGGAACTTTCTGTTTCAAAGCTCTTAGATGAAGGATGTAAAATATGCGTGACATGTTTTTCTTCATCTTGCATCTGATCTTTATCGTTCTTAAGTTTATCTGGATCACCTTCAATTAACCACCTTTCAATCGAACCAATGACCTCCTCATAATAAGATGGAGCTTGTTGCAACAAATGAGAAGGCTCCTGATTTATCTGACTAGAGTGTTCAACTTTTATAGCACTGATTTCCCTGGTATGATCTTCTTCCATGGTCAATAACTTTTTCTGAAGATATATCTGATTAGCTTCCATATCTCTTATTACTTTATCGTCTTTTTCCTTTATGATCATCAAGCAATGTTGCACAGAGTTTATCTCTTCCTTGTGATTTGCTTGCATGGTAGCCAATTGATTATTATGACCGAATGTCATGATAGTCATTTCTTCTTCCATAGTTAATAACTTGTTTTGCATAGAATTAATTTCCCTATCATGATTAGCTTTCATGGTAGTCATATTTTCCTCTAAGCCTGATAAACTGCTTTGCATAAAACCAATTTCTGTGTCGTGATTAATCTTCATGGCCTCAATTTCCTTAGCATGTTGATTTTGCATGATCTCCAGCTCCCTATTACATTGTTCCAGGTGGGTGCATAAAGTTCTCACATCATTGGCGTAATTAGTTTGATTGATCTCCATATTTTTCACCAGCAACATTAGTTCTTGTATAATTTGCTTTTGCTCTTCCTTTTCATTGTCATTTGTTCTTGCTTTTTCATTATCATGAATCTGATCTGTAATGGCACAAGTGGATGGCGCACTCTGATATGAAGCATTGTCCTGGAATCTTTCGCCGACAGCTGGATCTTTTTCATTCTGCTGCACAGTTTTAGGGGCACAAAGAGAGCTATCCGGATAACCATATCTATCTTTAAAAGCATTGACAATGTCATGTAACGAAGTGAAAGAATTTTCAGGACAATTATTAAACCAATTCAAAGCATCACCCTCTAAAGAAAAGACAAAAAGACACATTTTGACATCTTCGGGATCGTACCGAGGGGGTCTACAATACATCATCATTATACGAGTAAGCCTATTTAAATGCCTTTTTACAGCGATTGAATCACCACTTGAGAACAAAGGTAATTTAGAGATGGCCACTTCCGGAATGTCATGGAGATTATCAGTAAAATGACATGGTTTAAATGAATAATCCATGATGAACAACAAGGGACCAAATGGATGATAGAACGAGATTTCTGCTCAAGAAAATTAACAAATGAAAGAAGCGGAGTCGCCACTTGAACAATAAATCTGATTCTAAGATCTAAAAAGGGCACCAGCAAGCAGATATGAGGCAGGTTTCTTGTCTGGGAAAAAAAAATGAGAAAATGGAGTCGCCACCCAAACAAGAAACAAAACCGAAGAGATGTTGCTGATATGTGATGAAAAGATGCCAAAATATCGAATCTACCAGCTCAAATGAGAGATGAGAAAGATGAAAAATAATGAGAGATGAGGAGATGAATGTCGTTGAAACGCCAAGGACAGAAAAACTCTATCCCCGACAACGGCACCAAAAAATGTTGTCGCGCGGATTGGCACGACAATGCTCAGACTGGGGGATGTCACTCTGATCCCCGATCCCTCCGTTTAAGCCTGTCTCTCGCGGCTAAGGGGGGTAGACCCTGAGAGATGATGAAGACCAACTGGCAAACAGTTGGTTGGGAGACACGAGACACGATTTAAGATAAGCACTAAAATGATTTGATTAGTTAGCAGACTAGTGCCTTGAGAGATCATTATTAAGATGATTACTTGTTAAATGATATAGAAACGTGAAACGTGAACAGCAATCATTTGTCATCAGCTAGATCACAGTGCTCTTAGAATGACCCAAATGATATCCAGCAACTGAAGATTTAAGAAAGATGAATGCATCAAACCACCACGAGTTATAAACCATTAACTAGATATCATATTCGTATCTCGAATTGAAAACTTCAGATCTCAGCGTAAAAGCTATAACATGAAAACAACTGAATCTGGCAACAAAAATAAATTTTTATTTTATATTTTTTCATGATGAAGACAAATGCTTTCAAAAGAAAGAAGAAAATTTGCGATAATTTTTCGAAATAGAAAACAAGCAAGGGCTTCAGGAAACTCCCCCTGAAATAAATCTTTTTGATGTCTTATGAGATTGCTGGCTTGAACAACTTGTGGGACCCTTGATATCCTTGGAGGTGACTATTCCAGCTGAAGAAGTCCTCGCCCTCCAATAGAGCTGGCAACCTATCCCTTGAAAACACAGAAAACACTTGCAAGCGAATTGTTAGTGCAAAAAGAGACTTGGCATATAGAGACCAAGTTGAGCTTGTCATTCAACCGAGAATGGACAAGCTACAACAAGTGTACAAAATATACCAAGCCCAGGGGAGATTTGAGATTGCTGCAAATCTCTCCTCCCTAGACAATAGTGCCTTCAGGCAAAATGAAAAACAACTAGATAGCAAATGAAAATCAAATGAATATCAAACGACACCCAGGTATCCTTCATGTAACCAAAAGGCATGCACCACAAGAGAAGCTGGTAACCCCAAAGACTTTTATTTATTTATTGAAAACTGAGTACAAAATCCGGCAGAGTCTCCGCCCGCCCAATAGCTTGTTCTATATGATACAATAAGAGCCCAAGGCTCATATAAATAGGAAAAAGGGAGACGATCCCAAGGCAAATTCAAATGACAAATGGCAATCAAGTGAAGATCCCAATGAAAAAATGAAATGACAAGTGGTTGGCATGACTATCCATATGTGAAGATAATTGCTGTTGGAAAATGGACATGTGTTTGCAAATTGTTGTATGGCTGCCTTTAAATACTGCTGATTGAACCACGTACTTGCTGTTCATAACTCCCTGAAATATGCTGAGCTGCCAACGTAACTATGAATTGGCTAGCTTCATTGCTGTAATGGCCCACTTAAACTTGCTGTTCATGAACCTGTAAACTGCTGTACGTACACATGTAAATCATGTAACTGCTGCCCACGTTAAACGCTGAGTTAAACTGTTGTTTATACACATGTAAAATGCTGAGTTAAACTGTTGTTTTAAACACGTAAACAGCTGTGTATAAACATGCCACGTATTTTATATTCCCGTACGGACTTTGTTGACTGGGCTATGCGTATTTTTTGCTGAGCTGACCATGTTGACTGCTGGGTTATGCTGCTACGTATGGGCTGTGTATGGCTGGAATGGCCCATGTATTTGCTGAGGATTATGCGTACGGACGTTGCTGGGATATCCACGTACGGCTGTTGACTTGTTTAATTGATGGGTAATACATATACCATGTGGGCTGAGGTGGGTCCCCTCCCCACTTACTTATTTTCAATATAAAATTTGATTTAAATTAAAACCAAACATGACCTTTAGTAATACGTATGAACTCAACTTCAAAGTGGAACTTTGACTTGCTTGGCACTTTGACTTTCTGTTGACTTTGAGTTGACTTGAGCTGAAACTTTATGCGGTGGGCCCCACATTGCTTGCCACATCACCCTTGATCCTCTGCTTGACTTCCATGTCAAAATTTGACTTATTTTGACTTTGGAAAAATTTTTAAATTTTTTCAATTATTCATTTTTTTGAATTTTTTCTTCATTTTGCCACTGTCACTTGAAAAATCGCCTTTTGAGGGACTTTGAGTCATTTTTTGACCCCCAAAGTAGGCTCTAGGAGAATGCTGGGCCTCTGAGGATGAATTTCGACTGGTCATACGCCCCAGACATCTCCTAAGGCCACTTATTTATGCCTTTACATAAAAAATAATTAAAAATTCCCGTTTTGCGGGAAATTTTTAACTATTAAAAAATCCTACTTAGACCTAGCCAAATTCCACGAAACTTTTTGTGTGATCTAGTATGGTAATATACATCGACCCTAGACACTAAGATGCATCAGGGGCTCAATCTTCAAACCGTCACCTCGGCTTTGGGGTATGCACGAGTGAAAAAATCCAGAGAATTATCCGCCTCTGAAAAAGAAGGGAAAAGAATGGATAATTAACCGGATAAAAAAAACACTCCAAGGTGTACTCGTTTGCTGATCGAGTCCCACATCCTAGGCCTGTTACAAATTCAAGAAACATCATACTAGCATCACTTATTACAATCCCCGTAGGGTGTGGAATCTGGGTACAAAGAAGAAATATGATGAGAAGATGAAGGAGAGTTAAAAAACTCTGTTGACTGATGACATCTGATGGTACAAGTGTCCTCTGGATCATCCTTGGGCATGGAGTCTTCACCAAATCATCAGGTGCTACTCCAGTAGTCAACAGGGACCTCAAAAAATTGACTTCTTTTTGACCCACGAACTTTATTATTATTTTCCATTTGGAGAGAAATTATTGTCTCTATAAGCATTTTTTCATTCAAAATAAATTAATTTTCTGGCTTAGGATTTTTATTTAATGTAACGAGAAAAATTAATTAATTGACACTAAAGGGGATCAATAATTTTTTCCACCCTCATATACTCTAGCCATGGTGTCTAAATATAAGGGACCATGCACTAAAATATTTTATACATCAAATTATTACAATTTCAACCCTTGAAGGGGGAATAGACCTTGACACATAGACCCTCATGACATTGTTGATTTGGGGTAGCGTCGAATGTGCTCTAGCCACGAAAATTGGTGGAGAGGCTAAAGCACATGAGATCTCCAACACTCAAAAATGGTTTGGGCAAATTCTAAACAGTTTGGGAGATATTAAAATAATTAATATTTTCAATGGAGTCCCTAAGTCTAAAGTTAAGGAAAATAAAATATTAATGTGAATTAATATAAAATTGTGTTAGAAAGGTCCAAAAGTCATGGATCATGCCAGAGTTAATCTTAGTCATTGATTAGGGACTTAATCTCGGTCGTTGAATTGTCAACGAGAAAAGTATAAAAGGAGGCTTGAGGGTCACTCGGAGAACACATCGAGTTGATCAAGAATTCAATTTTCTAGGGTTGGGCTTGCTAAGGAAACTAAAGGAATGATCACAGTTGCAGCTGAGGGGCAGTGAATACAGAAGTAGAGAGGTAGAGATAGCACCGGGAGGATCAACGCAGAAGTCGGGAGAGAGGGACGCAGAGCCAGCTAGAGGATCACGCAAAGCCAGTCAGGGCCCACACAGAGGCAGCCAAGAGTTGCGCAGTGCCTCAAAGAACCAGCGTGGGTGACGCAGAGGCTCTAAGAGCTGACGCAATGCCTCTAGAGGCTGACACAGGGCGAGTTATGGTGACATTGGGCAGACGCTGGGCTAGAAAGGGCTGACGTAGTCCCTAAAGAGAGACGCTGGGGTTTTCGTGGGGTAGATTGGAGCTGGGAGTTGTCGGAGTGTTTATCCGAGGTTTCAGCTGGAAGCCTGGAATATCTATCTCCGAAGGAGAGGTACTACTGCCGAGATTATTCTTTGTTGGGTGAGTCGGCTTTGGCACCCAGATTGTATTCTGAAACTGCTTAATAATACAAACCCTCAAATAGCTACATTGGTTTTCCCGCATTGGGTTTTTCCAGGGATATTAGTCCAAAAACAACGGTGTCACTTGTGTGCTTGTTTTGTTTCCTTCAGTTGATGATCTGTAATGTGTTGAGCATGTACTTGTATTTATTTTCAGTATTTACATGGTAAATAACTTGTTAATTAATCAAGAACAAGTAGGCAGAAATAAATCAGAAAGTACACGAAGGGTTTCTAACGGGTTAAACTTAGAAATTCCAACAGACATTACCCAATTTTGCAACACAGTATGATCTAGTATAGACCAAGTGCGTTTGTAATAAAATAATTTAGCCAAATGTGCTTAAATTATTCTCAAACACACTTTTACAAAAGACTCGATATAACACTGAGACTCACCTAAGACTTTGTCAAGGAATTCCACCCTAGCTTTGGGGGTTTAAGCTAGAATAAAAACTCTATTGATTATCCGTGTTTAGAAACATACATAATTCGGTGAAGTTAAAAAACTTTCTAGGATGAAATCCGTTGCAAAAATTAGAGGCTTACTTAGGTGTTGTTACATAAATCAACGGTCATACTAGCATCATTTACAATATAATAGGCAGAAATCGGGTTTACAATGATACAACGGTGCTGGCTGATGACTTTGAACTTTGAAAAAATTTCTTCATGTCTTTGTATTCTCCTTGGACTGTTGACAAAGTGTGGTCAACGCCTCCCTAGTTGATTCAATTCCTTCCTGGTTGATTTGATTCCTTCCTTGGTCAATTAAACTCCGCCGAGCCAATTCTTAATCCACCTAGTCAATCCCTCACCTATCTGGTCGATTTCTTACCTTACCTAGGCATTGCATGCTTACCACAAGTCGTATACCCATTTGCTACCTTGAGTGAGCCTTTATTGCTTTCTTTGTTGATTGGTTAGTTGCTGTTTGCTCCTATTTATTTCTATTTTCCTGTACTGTTTATCTTTTCCATAGAATAGAATTTGCTACAGAATCAAAATGTTACAGAATTATTCTATTCTCAACCAAAAGCCTGATGTACAGAGTCAGATGTTAAGTTATGGGCATGGTCTCCAATAACTTTCACATACGAGGTGCCATCAACCTAGCTGAGACTAAGAATTCTAGTTTCCTGTGTGACTTATTGATTTATTTAGTTTCCTGTAGGTTGTATGTGTGCCACAGGATAACCCTGTTCTCAGCCCATGCTTAGTATACAAAGCTAAATGTTAAGTTACAGGCTTTGTTCCCAGTGACTCTAACATGTTAAGTGCCATCAACTAGGTTGGGACTGAGAGTATTATCAGTTCTTTTTATTATCATAGGTTTCTGATTCAATTTAAATTAGATTTGAAATCGCTTTCTTTTTATATTGTATGAAATATAGATTAAATCATACAGTAGTTTGGACAAAGTCCTCCTGTGTATACTGCACCGAAAGCCCCACAAGTTTAATTAGTCTCCAGGTTGATAAATTAAATGATCATGTAAACTGAGTTCAACCAGATAATAGGAAGACACATATGATACCATTCTGGCTAGTATGCTCTTGAACCTATTAAAAAGGGCATCAACTCTAGTTGATGAGAAGGAATTTCAAAAGATGGTAGGTTCTTAGTGAACTCTTAACTAGCTGTATGGAAAGTTTGGATTCACAAGATCTCTTGATATTTGACTAATAATCTGATTCAAAAACCAGACAGTAAACACAGAGATGAAGAAATCTTTTTCAATGATGATCAACATATAAGGGCTCAGAATATTCTCTTAACCTGATTTATAAATTTATACAAGCTATTCCTGTCCTGCTTTTCAAAAGAAATCAGTATGCATGATACCTTGCAGCCCTGATAGAGATTTGAGACCTTGATAACTTTGTTGCTTTTGCCTTTTTGTGCTTCGCCAACACTGTGCATTCTCTTCATCAGAGTTATCTGTTATACAGATAGGAGCCCGAGCATCACTTGATACAGGAGCATCGAACTTTGGCCATTCCGAACCTGGAAGAACATTTGATCTCAATGAAATTCTATATCAAGATGAAAGCTAGAAGAGTCTAATCATTCAACAGGAAAATAGAAGAAGATTGTTCCTATCTCTAAAACCAGTTCCCTCAGTACTAACATGGTAAAATATAAGTCATATGATAAAAGAAATCATAGATTATAATATCCTTATACATACATACATTTACATATATAAAGAATTGTATGAAAATGTTAAGCCAAAATGTCCAATTGTAAAGCAGCTAGGTAATGGGGTCTATTGAGGATCGGAGGATGAAACAATGTAGATCTGTTTGCCAGGAGGTCTGTTAAGGTTCTTGTAACTGATGCCCAGTATAACTCCTTCAGGGCCAATCTGCAAGTTTGTATGGAGGTGAACCTAAAAGGAAACTCCCCCCCTTCATTTATGTGTGCACTGCAAATGCAGTCCATCAGCAGAGGGTTAGAAATTTATATTCACCTAACACATGCTTTGCATGCCACACTTAGGATCATCTCATTCATGATCGCCCCCAACATAAGCCTAAAGCAAGGACATCAACGGGTGAAAGGGGAGAAGCCTCAAACATTCCTAGAGCTTAGAAGACTAGAGTAGATGGGATTTCTATCACTTCGTGTGAAAGGTGTTGAGGGTGGCAGTCACTCAGCAACCTCAAGTCAAGGGGCAGCAGGCAATCTCTTAAGGGGCTTTGTTTAGGGCTACTCTGTCAGCATCAGTCTTCCAGTGGTGCAGATAGTTTCTCTAGATAACAGTTCTTCTATGGCTAGCATTCCTCTTCGGAGACAAAGTTTGAACCCCTTGCCTCATGGGGTCCCATTTTGCTCAAAGACAAATAACATGAAGGTAGATGCAGGTTGACAGATAAGTCCAACAAACAAAGGAAGTTTCTTCGCCTAGTTCGCTAGACAAGCACTAGGGGCAGACAAGAGTCCTAACCCTCAAGTTAAGTCTATAGAATGCAATGGATCACTCACTTCAGAGGACTCCCTCTATGGAGGATTTCATGACAAATAATTAGCTTAGCAATTTAGGTTGCCATCTTCCCTAGGAATGACAATGTCCTTATTATATTGGAATGTGAAGTATGACAATTGTCAGCCACAAGAAGTTTGTTTCTTTATTGTTGCAAATAAACAAACCAAATCTAGTCATCTGGAGAGCATTGTCATGATGATATTGAGAATTTGTTGCTGGTGCTAGTTGGCTAAGAGAGGGTTTGACATTGGTTGTATTGTTGGACTGTGAGAGTGTGTTTGTGTCAATAGAGTTTATGTATTCAAATTGAGCACAGAAAATTATGTGGGTCCAGTGTGAAAATAGATGAAATGAGGCCTACAATTGATTGAGTTGAGTTCGTGAGCCCAGTCTGAAAATGTATGAAATGTGGTCCCCAGGGGTTTGAAGGTTGGGGCCAAGGTTGCATGAAATAGGGAAACGGGTACGAGTTTCCGAACGGGCACTGGTACGGAAACGTGACCCCCCCCCCCCCCAATTTTGGAAAAACCGGTAAAATGCGAATATATAATAATATTATATATATTAGGATATTTAAGAATTATGTGCAATCATAAAGCATATATGGTACATTCTAATTATTACATATGATAAAATTGTCAATTGTCAATGCATAAACTATAAGTCTCTAAATTTACATCACATTTACTCATGAATGATCACATAATGAAAATAGAAATATCCAAAATCAGCCACGAGAAATTTCTAATTTCTTGTCTGGTGCTTGATTGGGAGTCTCCTCCTACATAGTCGAACGACCTTAGTGCTCTTGATTAAATACAAGTTTTATACCCTAATACCCTACATGCTCTTGATTATTGCGAGTCTCCCTTGCATAGAGGGCTTGGTTCTCTTGATTAAATACAAGTTCGATACCCTAGTACATGATAAAATCCAATGGAAACATTGCAATCCCCCCAATCCTGAAATCCTGAAAAACAGATAACTCTGCTGGATTTTGAGTGAGATCTAAAATTCTACTTTCTCCATATGAAATCCAATGAGGGCGAAACCACTCTCAAACATCCTGAGTCATTTCATGGTAATGTTAAAAATTTAAGTAAAAGGAAACACTTTTACTTTAAGAATTTAACATTACCATGAATTGCATATGCCTCAAACTTTCTGATGAACTACTTATCAACACTAGGGCAAAAATTCACTTTTATAACTTTAGACAAGCATCTAGAAGCAACTAGAAGGCATTAGAAAAACCTAATTAAAAATTAGAAGACAAATTAATAAAAAAAAAAAATTAAAAAAGTCAAGTTGCATGTGGAAACGGTGTCATACGGCCCAGAAACACGTTTCTGGGCCATACCATATGTGTTTCCGCGTTTCGTTTCCATTTCCGTACGGAAACTCCTCCCCTACCAGCGTTTCCTGCAACTTAGGTTGGGGCCTTCTTTGTGGCAATTGGTGTCTTGCTCAGGGAGTGGTAACTTCCTTCAGGTGGTGGCTTGAAAAATTATTGGAGGTAGGGGCCTCCAACAGATCGGGGCCTATAGCAGTCGCTTGCATAGTTGACGTAGTGGTGGCTTCCGTTAAGTAGTGGCCTAGAGCGAGTAGTTGCTCGCGAGCAGCGCAAGCCGGGGCTTGCACACTAGTGGTGACCAACGCAACATGTAAGAAGAATTATTAATAAGAAGAAGACGAAAACAAACAGTATGTTGGATTTTCTCCCTGAAGGGTTTCCACCTAACATCCAGTGTCCTCTCGTGATTGATGATTGATGTGTTGCTGCCCTCATGGTATATTTGTGCTTATGTTTGTTGCTCATATGACTTACATCCATGTGTTATCGATTGTTATAATGTGATGCTAATCATTGAAGATCAGTTAACGTGAAAGGCAGGTAAAAAGTGAAAAAATTGATCCATCGGTACAACACTGATTCACCCCCCCAGTATTGTCATGCTCCCAACAATTGGTATCCAAGTGGTGTCCTTAGGTGCAGCTTGACTGCTGGAAGGTAGATCTGGTGAAATTTTGACCAAAAAAAAAAAATCAGATGGATCATCAAGGAATGTCTTTGCTCAGTGCTATGAATTACAAGATATGGAGTGAAGGTTAAATCGTATTAGCTTGTGGATCTAACGCTTGGAAGCTAATGTGTGAAGGTTGTGGTAAAGAGGCTATCTCAGCGAAAGTGCAGCCGCAAAATGCCTAAGCAAAGTGTGTGATCTATGATAATCTTCACAATGCAGATCTGGAAAAGATAATGGATCTGAAATATGCAAAGGACATATTGGACAGATTGCAGATCTTGAATGGAGGAGACAATAGTAGCAGCAATGAAGAGATCGAGAAGAAGAGCAAAAGGAAGAGTCTCAGCCAAAACAGGTCCATTCCCCTAGTGCGAGTTCAACAGATTGTCAAAAAATGAAATCAGAAAATGGAGGTCCAAGAGAACGAGATGTCATGCAACAAAGCATATCTTAAGGTCAAAATGTTGATGAGTTATTTCTAAGTTATGCGTTAGATAATTCTTATGGTAGCCATTCAGATCTGAACAGTTAAGTTGAAGATGTAGTGGTTCTTAAAGCTGAACTTGCGTCAGCCATGGTTGTAATTGATAAACTAACAATTGAAGTAAGTAGGGTGACAGTTGTGTGTAGAGATCAAGAAAAGTTAACGCAAATACTTGACCAAAAAGAAAATGAGCTCAGAGAAGAAATCCTCAGCTTGAAGATCGAAAAGAGGAAGCGAAAATAAATGACGTGTTAATTTTTCAATGTTATATGCTGCAACAATTAGTTATAACAATTCTTCTTCCTAGCGATCAATTATCTAGTATAGTTTCAATCTTCCAATATCAGTAAGCAATTGTAGATAAAACAGTAAACCAAATGCACAACAGAAGATAGCCAAGAATAATAGAGACATAGTGATTTGGTCAAAGACCATGGAAAACCCCACAAGGGGGAAAACGCTTTCCAAATTCTTCTTCTATTAGATTGTCATCAAATGTTCAACAGAGAGATACAGACTCCAAGCACATCAATAATGATTCGAAGATCAAAGTCTTGACTATTCAAATCAACCAACCAAGATCCAGTCAAATATGAGCAATAAGGTCAAATCTGGTCAAACTTCAAATATGCAATTTGTGGTCAAAGTAAACAACAGTCTACACAACACTAACCAATCCTTGGTCAACGGTCAATTTTGCTCCAAAAGATTTGGTCAAACAGTCAAAGGATGTGGCCTCTCAATCAAACTTGGTCAAAATTACCTTTGAATTCTACCCACAAATTTGGTCAAAGTCAAAGTTTGACATGTGGAAACCCTAGCCCAAAAACTATAGTCAACATTGGTCAAACTGCATAGAAAAGACCCGGTCAAAGTGCCAATCAACTTGGCCTCCAAAATAGATCCAAGAATGGGTCAAATGAAATCAAATCTCCTCAAGTCAACGCAAGTCAAACCATCCCAAAACAGAAGTCAGCATTGGTCAGCAGAAAACACACTCTCCTTCACACGTGTGAGCTTGGACCCTGCAATTTCAAACTTGTACGTACTACGAACCAATCAAGAGAAGAAATGAATGTGTGATGATGCCTCCAAGTGATACCAAGTGTGGTCTATTTATATGTGGTCTTGGGGGTCGAATTTCCTCTTCCGGGCGAACTTTTACTTTTTGCGTTGTAATGGTTCCACATCAAAAATAATATTTTTCCTTGAGAAAATTAAATTCTTCCAAGGGCTAGAAGGGTCTCCTTAGGGTGAGGAGGGTGATGAAAAATGTGTGACTAGGTTCGGTCTTCATAAATATGAAATGTACTTTTGATTCTTTTAAATTGTAACATGAAAGAAAATTATTATTATTATTTTTGGAGCATGGGTTTCATGCTCAAGATCTTTTATAGGTCAAGCACCCATTGAGTGCTTCCAGGGTTGGTCCTAGGTCAAGAAGTCAAAAGAGTCATTTTCATAACTTGAAGACCCCCTCTGGCACACTGTAACCTGTAAAGAAAATTATTTTTGTCCTTAAAAGTGTTAAAATACCCTTCAAGACCATGTCGGCCTGGCAGCTAGCAAGTCAGCCTAATTTGAGGAGCCACGTCCACCTTGAGAAACCTATATTAAGGAGGAAACTCGACCTCCTTGAAGCACATTCATCACTTCCTCATCCAAGCGAAGGAGGAACAAGAAGAAGGCAGTGAAGAAGGAAGAGGACAAAGGAGACTTGTTTTGGGCTATTTCTCTCTCACACGTGTGAAGGAAGGTTAGGGTTTCTACAGCAGATGTAGGGTTTTCTTCTACAAGTTCAATCTTGAAGAAGGGAAGGAAAGAAGGTCAAGCGAAGGTCACAAAAAGCCATCACCAAGCTCTAGAAGGAACAGAAATCCAAGTGAAGGTCTGAGGAAGCCTTGGAAGGCTAAACGAAGCTCACACATGTGGCAGCAGCGACTGCATGACAGTCAAAAATTTCAGGTCTGTAGTGGAGGCCAAAATTCTGCAGCTGGGGGTCGAAGTTGTGCTACTAGAAGCGATTTGACTGGGTTTGATTTGTTCAAGGAAAGCACATCATCCGGAAAGGTTGGACTTGGTCTTGGAGGGTATTGGTCTTGGTCTAGAGGTCTTGGAATTCGTCAATTGAAAAAATTACAAGGAAGAGAAGAGATTTGTGGGTTTTCCTGTCAATTGGAGAGGTTTTGGCCTTGGCTTGCAGCCTATATTATGTGTTCTTGCTCTTCATGTTTTGGTAGTTGTTTGATGATATACAAACCTAATAATAAGTAAAGAGTTAATAAGTAAGAAAAAGTTAATATACATCACAAGCAGTTTTCAAGGAAAGAGAAGTCACTCTAATCATTGCCCTATATATTTCTCAACAAAGGGCTTCCCAAAGGAGGGAATTTCTCTCTAAGCCGCCTGTTGTCGCGCAGAGTGACACGACAATGCTCAGACCGGGGGCTGTCACTCTGATCCCCGATAACATTTTTTGGCGCCGTTGCCGGGGATAGAATTTTTCTGTCCTCGGTTCTTTTCAAGCTTTTCTGTGTTTAACTTCCTGTCCGAGTGGCGACTCCACATCATATATTATCTTCGAGAGTGTATACTAGAAGGCATCCAAGTAGTCTGTGTAATCCTGCTCCTGATCCTGAAAAGGCCCTCAGAGTACGATTACACAAACTCTCTTCTCGTACACTTCTTGTTAATCTCGGACAAGAAACCCTTTCTGATATCCACCTACTTTTTACTCGTCCAGTCGAGCACGACATCATGGACATCTTCTCCCCATGTAACTTTGCTAATATCCCAGGTTATCCTCATGATACTCCAAAACATGGAATGGATAAATTGCCCATCTTTCAGGGAGACAATGTAATCAGTGCCAATTCGCATCTGAAAGCCTTTAGTTCGTGGTTGGGGAAGTATGCAAGGTCTACTGATTTTAATCATGAAGATGTTAAAATGACCCTTTTTGTTCTAACTCTGGAGGGCGACGCTCTAGATTGGTTTACTGAAAAACCTCAAAATTCATTTGACTCCTTGCAATCAATTGTTAACGCTTTTAAAGAAAAGTATGGGGATAAACGAGAAGGAAGACACCTAGTAAAAGCCATCAGCATAATTAAAAAGAGAGAAAACGAAACTGCTGAAGAATTTAATAAAAGGTTTAAAGACATCATTAAAGAATTACCTCAAGATTATAAACCTATTGACAAGTCTCTTCGAGACTTTTACATTGATGCCTTTAGTCCTGAGCCATCTTATGAGCTAAGGCGTGCCAGACTTAATGATTATAGGGATTGCCAAGCCTTAGCTATTGAACTTGAAAAGGACAAGGTAGCATCCGGAAAATCTGAAATCCCAGGTTTCGACAGAGCTGCTACCAAAGTAAAAGAAACTAAAGGAAAAGCAGTTCAAGAACCTGAAAGTGAACTTGTTCTCAAGTTGCTTCAAAAAATTGAAACTATGGAAATTAATCATAATAAGGAGATAAACACTTTGCAGAATAGGTTGATTCAAATGGAAAGAGCGCAATCGCAAAATTTTCAGCCTCGAAACAATAATAACAGAAATAATAATTGGCAAAGAAAGGGTCAGTCTAGTGAGCAGAGACCCCCTAATCCGCTTGCTAATCTGGTGGATGATGCTCCTCCTTACTGTCGTGTTTGCGATGCTCTTCATGATGAATCCTCTTGTCCCATTGTCAGAAGAATCTCCCCTTGGTCATATTCTCAAGTTTGCCTATCGTTTAGAATTTGAAGCAACCAACAATGTTACTGAGTACGAAGCTATATTGTTGGGCCTTGAATTGGCCAAGGCTTTAAAGGTTAAATTGCTTAGCATCAAGGGGGATTCCGATCTGGTTGTCATGCAGCGTAAAAACAAATTCACATGTAGAAATCAAAGGTTAAGGAATTATCGAAACGCTGTGTGGGATACTATGGAGCATTTCGATGCCCTTGACCTTGAAGCAATCCCTCGTGAACAAAATAGTTTGGCAGATGAACTTGTTGTAGCTGCCACAACTTTCTAGTTATCTGATGAGTTAATTAACGATAAAATTAAAATGGAAGTAATGTTTAGACCATCTATCCCAGATAACTCGGAGCATTGGCAAGTTTTTAACGACGAAAAGCAAGTCATCCGTTTTCTCAATAGTTTGGATGAGTTTCAAGATTTTCGGATAATTTCTCAGGAGGATGGATCTTTAAATCATGAACATATCATAAATCCTACTCCTAGAAATGTGGTTGCCTTAGAGCAACATTTTGATCGGCATGATGCCACAAAGCTTAGAGAAGAAAACAAGATGGACCCAGGCGAGTACCTCGAAATTAACATTAGTACTTCTGAAAATCCGAGAGTAGCTAAAATTGGTAAAGGTACTAGTTTGGAGGAAAGGAGAAAGTTAACCAATTTACTTCGTGAATATAGAGATGTTTTAGCTTTTTCCTATGATGAATTAAAGGGCTATAGGGAAGACGTTATGGAGCATACTATTCCCTTAAAGGACGAGAATGCTAAGCCCTTTCGGCAGAAACTTAGGCAAATTAATTCGAAATTAGCCCCCTTGGTCCAGAAAGAGCTTGCAAAGATGCTTTCAGCAGGGATCATCGCTCAAACTAGGCATTCGACATGGTGTTCGAATTTGGTGATTGTTAGGAAAAAGAACGGTACAATAAGACTTTGTGTCGACTTTAGAAACCTTAACCTGGCATGCAAAAAGGATAATTACCCTTTGCCAAACATGGAAACTTTGTTGCAAAGAGTAACTGGGTCTGGAATGATGTCGCTACTGGATGGCTTTTCTGGATACAATCAGGTATGGGTTAAAAGGGAAGATCGACACAAGACCACATTCACAACACCATGGGGTACTTTTGAATACATCAGGATGCCATTTGGGTTAACAAAT